>JASSZA010000374.1:0-115781 GCA_031835075.1 Saguinus oedipus | reverse complement strand
AGATTCAGGAGTTAGAAACACGTTTCTGGTAAGAGCTGCGTTTGGACATTTCTCAGTGAATGGGAGTATATGCTGTAAGGAGAACTGTCTGCTTCTAAAACCAAAACGGAGCTACCTAACAGAACGGTCTTCAATGTGTGCATTCAACTTACAGAGTTAAACTCGTGTGTTGAAGGGGAAGTCTGGAAACGCTTTCTGTGGAGAGATCTCAAAACAGGCATTTCCAGCACTATTCCCGCATATAACGAAATAGCAGTAAAACTCTGCCTAAAACACAGAAGAAACGTATCCTTCAATCTGCTCTGCTGTGCGTTTGTTCAGCTAAGTGAGTTAAATCTCCCTTTAGATTCAGGAGTTAGAAACACGTTTCTGGTAAGAGCTGCGTTTGGACATTTCTCAGTGAATGGGAGTATATGCTGTAAGGAGAACTGTCTGCTTCTAAAACCAAAACGGAGCTACCTAACAGAACGGTCTTCAATGTGTGCATTCAACTTACAGAGTTAAACTCGTGTGTTGAAGGGGAAGTCTGGAAACGCTTTCTGTGGAGAGATCTCAAAACAGGCATTTCCAGCACTATTCCCGCATATAACGAAATAGCAGTAAAACTCTGCCTAAAACACAGAAGAAACGTATCCTTCAATCTGCTCTGCTGTGCGTTTGTTCAGCTAAGTGAGTTAAATCTCCCTTTAGATTCAGGAGTTAGAAACACGTTTCTGGTAAGAGCTGCGTTTGGACATTTCTCAGTGAATGGGAGTATATGCTGTAAGGAGAACTGTCTGCTTCTAAAACCAAAACGGAGCTACCTAACAGAACGGTCTTCAATGTGTGCATTCAACTTACAGAGTTAAACTCGTGTGTTGAAGGGGAAGTCTGGAAACGCTTTCTGTGGAGAGATCTCAAAACAGGCATTTCCAGCACTATTCCCGCATATAACGAAATAGCAGTAAAACTCTGCCTAAAACACAGAAGAAACGTATCCTTCAATCTGCTCTGCTGTGCGTTTGTTCAGCTAAGTGAGTTAAATCTCCCTTTAGATTCAGGAGTTAGAAACACGTTTCTGGTAAGAGCTGCGTTTGGACATTTCTCAGTGAATGGGAGTATATGCTGTAAGGAGAACTGTCTGCTTCTAAAACCAAAACGGAGCTACCTAACAGAACGGTCTTCAATGTGTGCATTCAACTTACAGAGTTAAACTCGTGTGTTGAAGGGGAAGTCTGGAAACGCTTTCTGTGGAGAGATCTCAAAACAGGCATTTCCAGCACTATTCCCGCATATAACGAAATAGCAGTAAAACTCTGCCTAAAACACAGAAGAAACGTATCCTTCAATCTGCTCTGCTGTGCGTTTGTTCAGCTAAGTGAGTTAAATCTCCCTTTAGATTCAGGAGTTAGAAACACGTTTCTGGTAAGAGCTGCGTTTGGACATTTCTCAGTGAATGGGAGTATATGCTGTAAGGAGAACTGTCTGCTTCTAAAACCAAAACGGAGCTACCTAACAGAACGGTCTTCAATGTGTGCATTCAACTTACAGAGTTAAACTCGTGTGTTGAAGGGGAAGTCTGGAAACGCTTTCTGTGGAGAGATCTCAAAACAGGCATTTCCAGCACTATTCCCGCATATAACGAAATAGCAGTAAAACTCTGCCTAAAACACAGAAGAAACGTATCCTTCAATCTGCTCTGCTGTGCGTTTGTTCAGCTAAGTGAGTTAAATCTCCCTTTAGATTCAGGAGTTAGAAACACGTTTCTGGTAAGAGCTGCGTTTGGACATTTCTCAGTGAATGGGAGTATATGCTGTAAGGAGAACTGTCTGCTTCTAAAACCAAAACGGAGCTACCTAACAGAACGGTCTTCAATGTGTGCATTCAACTTACAGAGTTAAACTCGTGTGTTGAAGGGGAAGTCTGGAAACGCTTTCTGTGGAGAGATCTCAAAACAGGCATTTCCAGCACTATTCCCGCATATAACGAAATAGCAGTAAAACTCTGCCTAAAACACAGAAGAAACGTATCCTTCAATCTGCTCTGCTGTGCGTTTGTTCAGCTAAGTGAGTTAAATCTCCCTTTAGATTCAGGAGTTAGAAACACGTTTCTGGTAAGAGCTGCGTTTGGACATTTCTCAGTGAATGGGAGTATATGCTGTAAGGAGAACTGTCTGCTTCTAAAACCAAAACGGAGCTACCTAACAGAACGGTCTTCAATGTGTGCATTCAACTTACAGAGTTAAACTCGTGTGTTGAAGGGGAAGTCTGGAAACGCTTTCTGTGGAGAGATCTCAAAACATCAGGCATTTCCAGCACTATTCCCGCATATAACGAAATAGCAGTAAAACTCTGCCTAAAACACAGAAGAAACGTATCCTTCAATCTGCTCTGCTGTGCGTTTGTTCAGCTAAGTGAGTTAAATCTCCCTTTAGATTCAGGAGTTAGAAACACGTTTCTGGTAAGAGCTGCGTTTGGACATTTCTCAGTGAATGGGAGTATATGCTGTAAGGAGAACTGTCTGCTTCTAAAACCAAAACGGAGCTACCTAACAGAACGGTCTTCAATGTGTGCATTCAACTTACAGAGTTAAACTCGTGTGTTGAAGGGGAAGTCTGGAAACGCTTTCTGTGGAGAGATCTCAAAACAGGATCAGGCATTTCCAGCACTATTCCCGCATATAACGAAATAGCAGTAAAACTCTGCCTAAAACACAGAAGAAACGTATCCTTCAATCTGCTCTGCTGTGCGTTTGTTCAGCTAAGTGAGTTAAATCTCCCTTTAGATTCAGGAGTTAGAAACACGTTTCTGGTAAGAGCTGCGTTTGGACATTTCTCAGTGAATGGGAGTATATGCTGTAAGGAGAACTGTCTGCTTCTAAAACCAAAACGGAGCTACCTAACAGAACGGTCTTCAATGTGTGCATTCAACTTACAGAGTTAAACTCGTGTGTTGAAGGGGAAGTCTGGAAACGCTTTCTGTGGAGAGATCTCAAAACAGGCATTCAGGCATTTCCAGCACTATTCCCGCATATAACGAAATAGCAGTAAAACTCTGCCTAAAACACAGAAGAAACGTATCCTTCAATCTGCTCTGCTGTGCGTTTGTTCAGCTAAGTGAGTTAAATCTCCCTTTAGATTCAGGAGTTAGAAACACGTTTCTGGTAAGAGCTGCGTTTGGACATTTCTCAGTGAATGGGAGTATATGCTGTAAGGAGAACTGTCTGCTTCTAAAACCAAAACGGAGCTACCTAACAGAACGGTCTTCAATGTGTGCATTCAACTTACAGAGTTAAACTCGTGTGTTGAAGGGGAAGTCTGGAAACGCTTTCTGTGGAGAGATCTCAAAACAGGCATTTCCAGCACTATTCCCGCATATAACGAAATAGCAGTAAAACTCTGCCTAAAACACAGAAGAAACGTATCCTTCAATCTGCTCTGCTGTGCGTTTGTTCAGCTAAGTGAGTTAAATCTCCCTTTAGATTCAGGAGTTAGAAACACGTTTCTGGTAAGAGCTGCGTTTGGACATTTCTCAGTGAATGGGAGTATATGCTGTAAGGAGAACTGTCTGCTTCTAAAACCAAAACGGAGCTACCTAACAGAACGGTCTTCAATGTGTGCATTCAACTTACAGAGTTAAACTCGTGTGTTGAAGGGGAAGTCTGGAAACGCTTTCTGTGGAGAGATCTCAAAACAGGCATTTCCAGCACTATTCCCGCATATAACGAAATAGCAGTAAAACTCTGCCTAAAACACAGAAGAAACGTATCCTTCAATCTGCTCTGCTGTGCGTTTGTTCAGCTAAGTGAGTTAAATCTCCCTTTAGATTCAGGAGTTAGAAACACGTTTCTGGTAAGAGCTGCGTTTGGACATTTCTCAGTGAATGGGAGTATATGCTGTAAGGAGAACTGTCTGCTTCTAAAACCAAAACGGAGCTACCTAACAGAACGGTCTTCAATGTGTGCATTCAACTTACAGAGTTAAACTCGTGTGTTGAAGGGGAAGTCTGGAAACGCTTTCTGTGGAGAGATCTCAAAACAGGCATTTCCAGCACTATTCCCGCATATAACGAAATAGCAGTAAAACTCTGCCTAAAACACAGAAGAAACGTATCCTTCAATCTGCTCTGCTGTGCGTTTGTTCAGCTAAGTGAGTTAAATCTCCCTTTAGATTCAGGAGTTAGAAACACGTTTCTGGTAAGAGCTGCGTTTGGACATTTCTCAGTGAATGGGAGTATATGCTGTAAGGAGAACTGTCTGCTTCTAAAACCAAAACGGAGCTACCTAACAGAACGGTCTTCAATGTGTGCATTCAACTTACAGAGTTAAACTCGTGTGTTGAAGGGGAAGTCTGGAAACGCTTTCTGTGGAGAGATCTCAAAACAGGCATTTCCAGCACTATTCCCGCATATAACGAAATAGCAGTAAAACTCTGCCTAAAACACAGAAGAAACGTATCCTTCAATCTGCTCTGCTGTGCGTTTGTTCAGCTAAGTGAGTTAAATCTCCCTTTAGATTCAGGAGTTAGAAACACGTTTCTGGTAAGAGCTGCGTTTGGACATTTCTCAGTGAATGGGAGTATATGCTGTAAGGAGAACTGTCTGCTTCTAAAACCAAAACGGAGCTACCTAACAGAACGGTCTTCAATGTGTGCATTCAACTTACAGAGTTAAACTCGTGTGTTGAAGGGGAAGTCTGGAAACGCTTTCTGTGGAGAGATCTCAAAACAGGCATTTCCAGCACTATTCCCGCATATAACGAAATAGCAGTAAAACTCTGCCTAAAACACAGAAGAAACGTATCCTTCAATCTGCTCTGCTGTGCGTTTGTTCAGCTAAGTGAGTTAAATCTCCCTTTAGATTCAGGAGTTAGAAACACGTTTCTGGTAAGAGCTGCGTTTGGACATTTCTCAGTGAATGGGAGTATATGCTGTAAGGAGAACTGTCTGCTTCTAAAACCAAAACGGAGCTACCTAACAGAACGGTCTTCAATGTGTGCATTCAACTTACAGAGTTAAACTCGTGTGTTGAAGGGGAAGTCTGGAAACGCTTTCTGTGGAGAGATCTCAAAACAGGCATTTCAGGCATTTCCAGCACTATTCCCGCATATAACGAAATAGCAGTAAAACTCTGCCTAAAACACAGAAGAAACGTATCCTTCAATCTGCTCTGCTGTGCGTTTGTTCAGCTAAGTGAGTTAAATCTCCCTTTAGATTCAGGAGTTAGAAACACGTTTCTGGTAAGAGCTGCGTTTGGACATTTCTCAGTGAATGGGAGTATATGCTGTAAGGAGAACTGTCTGCTTCTAAAACCAAAACGGAGCTACCTAACAGAACGGTCTTCAATGTGTGCATTCAACTTACAGAGTTAAACTCGTGTGTTGAAGGGGAAGTCTGGAAACGCTTTCTGTGGAGAGATCTCAAAAACAGGCATTTCCAGCACTATTCCCGCATATAACGAAATAGCAGTAAAACTCTGCCTAAAACACAGAAGAAACGTATCCTTCAATCTGCTCTGCTGTGCGTTTGTTCAGCTAAGTGAGTTACATCTCCCTTTAGATTCAGGAGTTAGAAACACGTTTCTGGTAAGAGCTGCGTTTGGACATTTCTCAGTGAATGGGAGTATATGCTGTAAGGAGAACTGTCTGCTTCTAAAACCAAAACGGAGCTACCTAACAGAACGGTCTTCAATGTGTGCATTCAACTTACAGAGTTAAACTCGTGTGTTGAAGGGGAAGTCTGGAAACGCTTTCTGTGGAGAGATCTCAAAACAGGCATTTCCAGGCATTTCCAGCACTATTCCCGCATATAACGAAATAGCAGTAAAACTCTGCCTAAAACACAGAAGAAATGTATCCTTCAATCTGCTCTGCTGTGCGTTTGTTCAGCTAAGTGAGTTAAATCTCCCTTTAGATTCAGGAGTTAGAAACACGTTTCTGGTAAGAGCTGCGTTTGGACATTTCTCAGTGAATGGGAGTATATGCTGTAAGGAGAACTGTCTGCTTCTAAAACCAAAACGGAGCTACCTAACAGAACGGTCTTCAATGTGTGCATTCAACTTACAGAGTTAAACTCGTGTGTTGAAGGGGAGGTCTGGAAACGCTTTCTGTGGAGAGATCTCAAAACAGGCATTTCCAGCACTATTCCCGCATATAACGAAATAGCAGTAAAACTCTGCCTAAAACACAGAAGAAACGTATCCTTCAATCTGCTCTGCTGTGCGTTTGTTCAGCTAAGTGAGTTAAATCTCCCTTTAGATTCAGGAGTTAGAAACACGTTTCTGGTAAGAGCTGCGTTTGGACATTTCTCAGTGAATGGGAGTATATGCTGTAAGGAGAACTGTCTGCTTCTAAAACCAAAACGGAGCTACCTAACAGAACGGTCTTCAATGTGTGCATTCAACTTACAGAGTTAAACTCGTGTGTTGAAGGGGAAGTCTGGAAACGCTTTCTGTGGAGAGATCTCAAAACAGGCATTTCCAGGCATTTCCAGCACTATTCCCGCATATAACGAAATAGCAGTAAAACTCTGCCTAAAACACAGAAGAAATGTATCCTTCAATCTGCTCTGCTGTGCGTTTGTTCAGCTAAGTGAGTTAAATCTCCCTTTAGATTCAGGAGTTAGAAACACGTTTCTGGTAAGAGCTGCGTTTGGACATTTCTCAGTGAATGGGAGTATATGCTGTAAGGAGAACTGTCTGCTTCTAAAACCAAAACGGAGCTACCTAACAGAACGGTCTTCAATGTGTGCATTCAACTTACAGAGTTAAACTCGTGTGTTTAAGGGGAGGTCTGGAAACGATTCTGTGGAGAGATCTCAAAACAGGCATTTCCAGCACTATTCCCGCATATAACGAAATAGCAGTAAAACTCTGCCTAAAACACAGAAGAAACGTATCCTTCAATCTGCTCTGCTGTGCGTTTGTTCAGCTAAGTGAGTTAAATCTCCCTTTAGATTCAGGAGTTAGAAACACGTTTCTGGTAAGAGCTGCGTTTGGACATTTCTCAGTGAATGGGAGTATATGCTGTAAGGAGAACTGTCTGCTTCTAAAACCAAAACGGAGCTACCTAACAGAACGGTCTTCAATGTGTGCATTCAACTTACAGAGTTAAACTCGTGTGTTGAAGGGGAAGTCTGGAAACGCTTTCTGTGGAGAGATCTCAAAACAGGCATTTCCAGGCATTTCCAGCACTATTCCCGCATATAACGAAATAGCAGTAAAACTCTGCCTAAAACACAGAAGAAACGTATCCTTCAATCTGCTCTGCTGTGCGTTTGTTCAGCTAAGTGAGTTAAATCTCCCTTTAGATTCAGGAGTTAGAAACACGTTTCTGGTAAGAGCTGCGTTTGGACATTTCTCAGTGAATGGGAGTATATGCTGTAAGGAGAACTGTCTGCTTCTAAAACCAAAACGGAGCTACCTAACAGAACGGTCTTCAATGTGTGCATTCAACTTACAGAGTTAAACTCGTGTGTTGAAGGGGAAGTCTGGAAACGCTTTCTGTGGAGAGATCTCAAAACAGGCATTTCCAGCACTATTCCCGCATATAACGAAATAGCAGTAAAACTCTGCCTAAAACACAGAAGAAACGTATCCTTCAATATGCTCTGCTGTGCGTTTGTTCAGCTAAGTGAGTTACATCTCCCTTTAGATTCAGGAGTTAGAAACACGTTTCTGGTAAGAGCTGCGTTTGGACATTTCTCAGTGAATGGGAGTATATGCTGTAAGGAGAACTGTCTGCTTCTAAAACCAAAACGGAGCTACCTAACAGAACGGTCTTCAATGTGTGCATTCAACTTACAGAGTTAAACTCGTGTGTTGAAGGGGAAGTCTGGAAACGCTTTCTGTGGAGAGATCTCAAAACAGGCATTTCCAGGCATTTCCAGCACTATTCCCGCATATAACGAAATAGCAGTAAAACTCTGCCTAAAACACAGAAGAAATGTATCCTTCAATCTGCTCTGCTGTGCGTTTGTTCAGCTAAGTGAGTTAAATCTCCCTTTAGATTCAGGAGTTAGAAACACGTTTCTGGTAAGAGCTGCGTTTGGACATTTCTCAGTGAATGGGAGTATATGCTGTAAGGAGAACTGTCTGCTTCTAAAACCAAAACGGAGCTACCTAACAGAACGGTCTTCAATGTGTGCATTCAACTTACAGAGTTAAACTCGTGTGTTGAAGGGGAGGTCTGGAAACGCTTTCTGTGGAGAGATCTCAAAACAGGCATTTCCAGCACTATTCCCGCATATAACGAAATAGCAGTAAAACTCTGCCTAAAACACAGAAGAAACGTATCCTTCAATCTGCTCTGCTGTGCGTTTGTTCAGCTAAGTGAGTTAAATCTCCCTTTAGATTCAGGAGTTAGAAACACGTTTCTGGTAAGAGCTGCGTTTGGACATTTCTCAGTGAATGGGAGTATATGCTGTAAGGAGAACTGTCTGCTTCTAAAACCAAAACGGAGCTACCTAACAGAACGGTCTTCAATGTGTGCATTCAACTTACAGAGTTAAACTCGTGTGTTGAAGGGGAAGTCTGGAAACGCTTTCTGTGGAGAGATCTCAAAACAGGCATTTCCAGGCATTTCCAGCACTATTCCCGCATATAACGAAATAGCAGTAAAACTCTGCCTAAAACACAGAAGAAATGTATCCTTCAATCTGCTCTGCTGTGCGTTTGTTCAGCTAAGTGAGTTAAATCTCCCTTTAGATTCAGGAGTTAGAAACACGTTTCTGGTAAGAGCTGCGTTTGGACATTTCTCAGTGAATGGGAGTATATGCTGTAAGGAGAACTGTCTGCTTCTAAAACCAAAACGGAGCTACCTAACAGAACGGTCTTCAATGTGTGCATTCAACTTACAGAGTTAAACTCGTGTGTTTAAGGGGAGGTCTGGAAACGATTCTGTGGAGAGATCTCAAAACAGGCATTTCCAGCACTATTCCCGCATATAACGAAATAGCAGTAAAACTCTGCCTAAAACACAGAAGAAACGTATCCTTCAATCTGCTCTGCTGTGCGTTTGTTCAGCTAAGTGAGTTAAATCTCCCTTTAGATTCAGGAGTTAGAAACACGTTTCTGGTAAGAGCTGCGTTTGGACATTTCTCAGTGAATGGGAGTATATGCTGTAAGGAGAACTGTCTGCTTCTAAAACCAAAACGGAGCTACCTAACAGAACGGTCTTCAATGTGTGCATTCAACTTACAGAGTTAAACTCGTGTGTTGAAGGGGAAGTCTGGAAACGCTTTCTGTGGAGAGATCTCAAAACAGGCATTTCCAGGCATTTCCAGCACTATTCCCGCATATAACGAAATAGCAGTAAAACTCTGCCTAAAACACAGAAGAAACGTATCCTTCAATCTGCTCTGCTGTGCGTTTGTTCAGCTAAGTGAGTTAAATCTCCCTTTAGATTCAGGAGTTAGAAACACGTTTCTGGTAAGAGCTGCGTTTGGACATTTCTCAGTGAATGGGAGTATATGCTGTAAGGAGAACTGTCTGCTTCTAAAACCAAAACGGAGCTACCTAACAGAACGGTCTTCAATGTGTGCATTCAACTTACAGAGTTAAACTCGTGTGTTGAAGGGGAAGTCTGGAAACGCTTTCTGTGGAGAGATCTCAAAACAGGCATTTCCAGGCATTTCCAGCACTATTCCCGCATATAACGAAATAGCAGTAAAACTCTGCCTAAAACACAGAAGAAACGTATCCTTCAATCTGCTCTGCTGTGCGTTTGTTCAGCTAAGTGAGTTAAATCTCCCTTTAGATTCAGGAGTTAGAAACACGTTTCTGGTAAGAGCTGCGTTTGGACATTTCTCAGTGAATGGGAGTATATGCTGTAAGGAGAACTGTCTGCTTCTAAAACCAAAACGGAGCTACCTAACAGAACGGTCTTCAATGTGTGCATTCAACTTACAGAGTTAAACTCGTGTGTTGAAGGGGAAGTCTGGAAACGCTTTCTGTGGAGAGATCTCAAAACAGGCATTTCCAGCACTATTCCCGCATATAACGAAATAGCAGTAAAACTCTGCCTAAAACACAGAAGAAACGTATCCTTCAATCTGCTCTGCTGTGCGTTTGTTCAGCTAAGTGAGTTAAATCTCCCTTTAGATTCAGGAGTTAGAAACACGTTTCTGGTAAGAGCTGCGTTTGGACATTTCTCAGTGAATGGGAGTATATGCTGTAAGGAGAACTGTCTGCTTCTAAAACCAAAACGGAGCTACCTAACAGAACGGTCTTCAATGTGTGCATTCAACTTACAGAGTTAAACTCGTGTGTTGAAGGGGAAGTCTGGAAACGCTTTCTGTGGAGAGATCTCAAAACAGGCATTTCCAGGCATTTCCAGCACTATTCCCGCATATAACGAAATAGCAGTAAAACTCTGCCTAAAACACAGAAGAAATGTATCCTTCAATCTGCTCTGCTGTGCGTTTGTTCAGCTAAGTGAGTTAAATCTCCCTTTAGATTCAGGAGTTAGAAACACGTTTCTGGTAAGAGCTGCGTTTGGACATTTCTCAGTGAATGGGAGTATATGCTGTAAGGAGAACTGTCTGCTTCTAAAACCAAAACGGAGCTACCTAACAGAACGGTCTTCAATGTGTGCATTCAACTTACAGAGTTAAACTCGTGTGTTGAAGGGGAAGTCTGGAAACGCTTTCTGTGGAGAGATCTCAAAACAGGCATTTCCAGGCATTTCCAGCACTATTCCCGCATATAACGAAATAGCAGTAAAACTCTGCCTAAAACACAGAAGAAACGTATCCTTCAATCTGCTCTGCTGTGCGTTTGTTCAGCTAAGTGAGTTAAATCTCCCTTTAGATTCAGGAGTTAGAAACACGTTTCTGGTAAGAGCTGCGTTTGGACATTTCTCAGTGAATGGGAGTATATGCTGTAAGGAGAACTGTCTGCTTCTAAAACCAAAACGGAGCTACCTAACAGAACGGTCTTCAATGTGTGCATTCAACTTACAGAGTTAAACTCGTGTGTTGAAGGGGAAGTCTGGAAACGCTTTCTGTGGAGAGATCTCAAAACAGGCATTTCCAGGCATTTCCAGCACTATTCCCGCATATAACGAAATAGCAGTAAAACTCTGCCTAAAACACAGAAGAAACGTATCCTTCAATCTGCTCTGCTGTGCGTTTGTTCAGCTAAGTGAGTTAAATCTCCCTTTAGATTCAGGAGTTAGAAACACGTTTCTGGTAAGAGCTGCGTTTGGACATTTCTCAGTGAATGGGAGTATATGCTGTAAGGAGAACTGTCTGCTTCTAAAACCAAAACGGAGCTACCTAACAGAACGGTCTTCAATGTGTGCATTCAACTTACAGAGTTAAACTCGTGTGTTGAAGGGGAAGTCTGGAAACGCTTTCTGTGGAGAGATCTCAAAACAGGCATTTCCAGGCATTTCCAGCACTATTCCCGCATATAACGAAATAGCAGTAAAACTCTGCCTAAAACACAGAAGAAACGTATCCTTCAATCTGCTCTGCTGTGCGTTTGTTCAGCTAAGTGAGTTAAATCTCCCTTTAGATTCAGGAGTTAGAAACACGTTTCTGGTAAGAGCTGCGTTTGGACATTTCTCAGTGAATGGGAGTATATGCTGTAAGGAGAACTGTCTGCTTCTAAAACCAAAACGGAGCTACCTAACAGAACGGTCTTCAATGTGTGCATTCAACTTACAGAGTTAAACTCGTGTGTTGAAGGGGAAGTCTGGAAACGCTTTCTGTGGAGAGATCTCAAAACAGGCATTTCCAGCACTATTCCCGCATATAACGAAATAGCAGTAAAACTCTGCCTAAAACACAGAAGAAACGTATCCTTCAATCTGCTCTGCTGTGCGTTTGTTCAGCTAAGTGAGTTACATCTCCCTTTAGATTCAGGAGTTAGAAACACGTTTCTGGTAAGAGCTGCGTTTGGACATTTCTCAGTGAATGGGAGTATATGCTGTAAGGAGAACTGTCTGCTTCTAAAACCAAAACGGAGCTACCTAACAGAACGGTCTTCAATGTGTGCATTCAACTTACAGAGTTAAACTCGTGTGTTGAAGGGGAAGTCTGGAAACGCTTTCTGTGGAGAGATCTCAAAACAGGCATTTCCAGCACTATTCCCGCATATAACGAAATAGCAGTAAAACTCTGCCTAAAACACAGAAGAAACGTATCCTTCAATCTGCTCTGCTGTGCGTTTGTTCAGCTAAGTGAGTTAAATCTCCCTTTAGATTCAGGAGTTAGAAACACGTTTCTGGTAAGAGCTGCGTTTGGACATTTCTCAGTGAATGGGAGTATATGCTGTAAGGAGAACTGTCTGCTTCTAAAACCAAAACGGAGCTACCTAACAGAACGGTCTTCAATGTGTGCATTCAACTTACAGAGTTAAACTCGTGTGTTGAAGGGGAAGTCTGGAAACGCTTTCTGTGGAGAGATCTCAAAACAGGCATTTCCAGCACTATTCCCGCATATAACGAAATAGCAGTAAAACTCTGCCTAAAACACAGAAGAAACGTATCCTTCAATCTGCTCTTCTGTGCGTTTGTTCAGCTAAGTGAGTTAAATCTCCCTTTAGATTCAGGAGTTAGAAACACGTTTCTGGTAAGAGCTGCGTTTGGACATTTCTCAGTGAATGGGAGTATATGCTGTAAGGAGAACTGTCTGCTTCTAAAACCAAAACGGAGCTACCTAACAGAACGGTCTTCAATGTGTGCATTCAACTTACAGAGTTAAACTCGTGTGTTGAAGGGGAAGTCTGGAAACGCTTTCTGTGGAGAGATCTCAAAACAGGCATTTCCAGCACTATTCCCGCATATAACGAAATAGCAGTAAAACTCTGCCTAAAACACAGAAGAAACGTATCCTTCAATCTGCTCTGCTGTGCGTTTGTTCAGCTAAGTGAGTTAAATCTCCCTTTAGATTCAGGAGTTAGAAACACGTTTCTGGTAAGAGCTGCGTTTGGACATTTCTCAGTGAATGGGAGTATATGCTGTAAGGAGAACTGTCTGCTTCTAAAACCAAAACGGAGCTACCTAACAGAACGGTCTTCAATGTGTGCATTCAACTTACAGAGTTAAACTCGTGTGTTGAAGGGGAAGTCTGGAAACGCTTTCTGTGGAGAGATCTCAAAACAGGCATTTCCAGGCATTTCCAGCACTATTCCCGCATATAACGAAATAGCAGTAAAACTCTGCCTAAAACACAGAAGAAATGTATCCTTCAATCTGCTCTGCTGTGCGTTTGTTCAGCTAAGTGAGTTAAATCTCCCTTTAGATTCAGGAGTTAGAAACACGTTTCTGGTAAGAGCTGCGTTTGGACATTTCTCAGTGAATGGGAGTATATGCTGTAAGGAGAACTGTCTGCTTCTAAAACCAAAACGGAGCTACCTAACAGAACGGTCTTCAATGTGTGCATTCAACTTACAGAGTTAAACTCGTGTGTTGAAGGGGAGGTCTGGAAACGCTTTCTGTGGAGAGATCTCAAAACAGGCATTTCCAGCACTATTCCCGCATATAACGAAATAGCAGTAAAACTCTGCCTAAAACACAGAAGAAACGTATCCTTCAATCTGCTCTGCTGTGCGTTTGTTCAGCTAAGTGAGTTAAATCTCCCTTTAGATTCAGGAGTTAGAAACACGTTTCTGGTAAGAGCTGCGTTTGGACATTTCTCAGTGAATGGGAGTATATGCTGTAAGGAGAACTGTCTGCTTCTAAAACCAAAACGGAGCTACCTAACAGAACGGTCTTCAATGTGTGCATTCAACTTACAGAGTTAAACTCGTGTGTTGAAGGGGAAGTCTGGAAACGCTTTCTGTGGAGAGATCTCAAAACAGGCATTTCCAGGCATTTCCAGCACTATTCCCGCATATAACGAAATAGCAGTAAAACTCTGCCTAAAACACAGAAGAAACGTATCCTTCAATCTGCTCTGCTGTGCGTTTGTTCAGCTAAGTGAGTTAAATCTCCCTTTAGATTCAGGAGTTAGAAACACGTTTCTGGTAAGAGCTGCGTTTGGACATTTCTCAGTGAATGGGAGTATATGCTGTAAGGAGAACTGTCTGCTTCTAAAACCAAAACGGAGCTACCTAACAGAACGGTCTTCAATGTGTGCATTCAACTTACAGAGTTAAACTCGTGTGTTGAAGGGGAAGTCTGGAAACGCTTTCTGTGGAGAGATCTCAAAACAGGCATTTCCAGGCATTTCCAGCACTATTCCCGCATATAACGAAATAGCAGTAAAACTCTGCCTAAAACACAGAAGAAACGTATCCTTCAATCTGCTCTGCTGTGCGTTTGTTCAGCTAAGTGAGTTAAATCTCCCTTTAGATTCAGGAGTTAGAAACACGTTTCTGGTAAGAGCTGCGTTTGGACATTTCTCAGTGAATGGGAGTATATGCTGTAAGGAGAACTGTCTGCTTCTAAAACCAAAACGGAGCTACCTAACAGAACGGTCTTCAATGTGTGCATTCAACTTACAGAGTTAAACTCGTGTGTTGAAGGGGAAGTCTGGAAACGCTTTCTGTGGAGAGATCTCAAAACAGGCATTTCCAGGCATTTCCAGCACTATTCCCGCATATAACGAAATAGCAGTAAAACTCTGCCTAAAACACAGAAGAAACGTATCCTTCAATCTGCTCTGCTGTGCGTTTGTTCAGCTAAGTGAGTTAAATCTCCCTTTAGATTCAGGAGTTAGAAACACGTTTCTGGTAAGAGCTGCGTTTGGACATTTCTCAGTGAATGGGAGTATATGCTGTAAGGAGAACTGTCTGCTTCTAAAACCAAAACGGAGCTACCTAACAGAACGGTCTTCAATGTGTGCATTCAACTTACAGAGTTAAACTCGTGTGTTGAAGGGGAAGTCTGGAAACGCTTTCTGTGGAGAGATCTCAAAACAGGCATTTCCAGCACTATTCCCGCATATAACGAAATAGCAGTAAAACTCTGCCTAAAACACAGAAGAAACGTATCCTTCAATCTGCTCTGCTGTGCGTTTGTTCAGCTAAGTGAGTTACATCTCCCTTTAGATTCAGGAGTTAGAAACACGTTTCTGGTAAGAGCTGCGTTTGGACATTTCTCAGTGAATGGGAGTATATGCTGTAAGGAGAACTGTCTGCTTCTAAAACCAAAACGGAGCTACCTAACAGAACGGTCTTCAATGTGTGCATTCAACTTACAGAGTTAAACTCGTGTGTTGAAGGGGAAGTCTGGAAACGCTTTCTGTGGAGAGATCTTAAAACAGGCATTTCCAGCACTATTCCCGCATATAACGAAATAGCAGTAAAACTCTGCCTAAAACACAGAAGAAACGTATCCTTCAATCTGCTCTGCTGTGCGTTTGTTCAGCTAAGTGAGTTAAATCTCCCTTTAGATTCAGGAGTTAGAAACACGTTTCTGGTAAGAGCTGCGTTTGGACATTTCTCAGTGAATGGGAGTATATGCTGTAAGGAGAACTGTCTGCTTCTAAAACCAAAACGGAGCTACCTAACAGAACGGTCTTCAATGTGTGCATTCAACTTACAGAGTTAAACTCGTGTGTTGAAGGGGAAGTCTGGAAACGCTTTCTGTGGAGAGATCTCAAAACAGGCATTTCCAGCACTATTCCCGCATATAACGAAATAGCAGTAAAACTCTGCCTAAAACACAGAAGAAACGTATCCTTCAATCTGCTCTGCTGTGCGTTTGTTCAGCTAAGTGAGTTAAATCTCCCTTTAGATTCAGGAGTTAGAAACACGTTTCTGGTAAGAGCTGCGTTTGGACATTTCTCAGTGAATGGGAGTATATGCTGTAAGGAGAACTGTCTGCTTCTAAAACCAAAACGGAGCTACCTAACAGAACGGTCTTCAATGTGTGCATTCAACTTACAGAGTTAAACTCGTGTGTTGAAGGGGAAGTCTGGAAACGCTTTCTGTGGAGAGATCTCAAAACAGGCATTTCCAGGCATTTCCAGCACTATTCCCGCATATAACGAAATAGCAGTAAAACTCTGCCTAAAACACAGAAGAAACGTATCCTTCAATCTGCTCTGCTGTGCGTTTGTTCAGCTAAGTGAGTTAAATCTCCCTTTAGATTCAGGAGTTAGAAACACGTTTCTGGTAAGAGCTGCGTTTGGACATTTCTCAGTGAATGGGAGTATATGCTGTAAGGAGAACTGTCTGCTTCTAAAACCAAAACGGAGCTACCTAACAGAACGGTCTTCAATGTGTGCATTCAACTTACAGAGTTAAACTCGTGTGTTGAAGGGGAAGTCTGGAAACGCTTTCTGTGGAGAGATCTCAAAACAGGCATTTCCAGCACTATTCCCGCATATAACGAAATAGCAGTAAAACTCTGCCTAAAACACAGAAGAAACGTATCCTTCAATCTGCTCTGCTGTGCGTTTGTTCAGCTAAGTGAGATAAATCTCCCTTTAGATTCAGGAGTTAGAAACACGTTTCTGGTAAGAGCTGCGTTTGGACATTTCTCAGTGAATGGGAGTATATGCTGTAAGGAGAACTGTCTGCTTCTAAAACCAAAACGGAGCTACCTAACAGAACGGTCTTCAATGTGTGCATTCAACTTACAGAGTTAAACTCGTGTGTTGAAGGGGAAGTCTGGAAACGCTTTCTGTGGAGAGATCTCAAAACAGGCATTTCCAGGCATTTCCAGCACTATTCCCGCATATAACGAAATAGCAGTAAAACTCTGCCTAAAACACAGAAGAAACGTATCCTTCAATCTGCTCTGCTGTGCGTTTGTTCAGCTAAGTGAGTTAAATCTCCCTTTAGATTCAGGAGTTAGAAACACGTTTCTGGTAAGAGCTGCCTTTGGACATTTCTCAGTGAATGGGTGTATATGCTGTAAGGAGAACTGTCTGCTTCTAAAACCAAAACGGAGCTACCTAACAGAACGGTCTTCAATGTGTGCATTCAACTTACAGAGTTAAACTCGTGTGTTGAAGGGGAAGTCTGGAAACGCTTTCTGTGGAGAGATCTCAAAACAGGCATTTCCAGAACTATTCCCGCATATAACGAAATAGCAGTAAAACTCTGCCTAAAACACAGAAGAAACATATCCTTCAATCTGCTCTGCTGTGCGTTTGTTCAGCTAAGTGAGTTAAATCTCCCTTTAGATTCAGGAGTTAGAAACACGTTTCTGGTAAGAGCTGCGTTTGGACATTTCTCAGTGAATGGGAGTATATGCTGTAAGGAGAACTGTCTGCTTCTAAAACCAAAACGGAGCTACCTAACAGAACGGTCTTCAATGTGTGCTTTCAACTTACAGAGTTAAACTCGTGTGTTGAAGGGGAAGTCTGGAAACGCTTTCTGTGGAGAGATCTCAAAACAGGCATTTCCAGGCATTTCCAGCACTATTCCCGCATATAACGAAATAGCAGTAAAACTCTGCCTAAAACACAGAAGAAACGTATCCTTCAATCTGCTCTGCTGTGCGTTTGTTCAGCTAAGTGAGTTAAATCTCCCTTTAGATTCAGGAGTTAGAAACACGTTTCTGGTAAGAGCTGCGTTTGGACATTTCTCAGTGAATGGGAGTACATGCTGTAAGGAGAACTGTCTGCTTCTAAAACCAAAACGGAGCTACCTAACAGAACGGTCTTCAATGTGTGCATTCAACTTACAGAGTTAAACTCGTGTGTTGAAGGGGAAGTCTGGAAACGCTTTCTGTGGAGAGATCTCAAAACAGGCATTTCCAGGCATTTCCAGCACTATTCCCGCATATAACGAAATAGCAGTAAAACTCTGCCTAAAACACAGAAGAAACGTATCCTTCAATCTGCTCTGCTGTGCGTTTGTTCAGCTAAGTGAGTTAAATCTCCCTTTAGATTCAGGAGTTAGAAACACGTTTCTGGTAAGAGCTGCGTTTGGACATTTCTCAGTGAATGGGAGTATATGCTGTAAGGAGAACTGTCTGCTTCTAAAACCAAAACGGAGCTACCTAACAGAACGGTCTTCAATGTGTGCATTCAACTTACAGAGTTAAACTCGTGTGTTGAAGGGGAAGTCTGGAAACGCTTTCTGTGGAGAGATCTCAAAACAGGCATTTCCAGGCATTTCCAGCACTATTCCCGCATATAACGAAATAGCAGTAAAACTCTGCCTAAAACACAGAAGAAACGTATCCTTCAATCTGCTC
Source organism: Saguinus oedipus (assembly GCA_031835075.1). Classification (NCBI taxonomy): domain Eukaryota; kingdom Metazoa; phylum Chordata; class Mammalia; order Primates; family Cebidae; genus Saguinus; species Saguinus oedipus. Next base: position 97,709 of record JASSZA010000374.1, on the reverse strand, counting down.
TGCTGTGCGTTTGTTCAGCTAAGTGAGTTAAATCTCCCTTTAGATTCAGGAGTTAGAAACACGTTTCTGGTAAGAGCTGCGTTTGGACATTTCTCAGTGAATGGGAGTATATGCTGTAAGGAGAACTGTCTGCTTCTAAAACCAAAACGGAGCTACCTAACAGAACGGTCTTCAATGTGTGCATTCAACTTACAGAGTTAAACTCGTGTGTTGAAGGGGAAGTCTGGAAACGCTTTCTGTGGAGAGATCTCAAAACAGGCATTTCCAGCACTATTCCCGCATATAACGAAATAGCAGTAAAACTCTGCCTAAAACACAGAAGAAACGTATCCTTCAATCTGCTCTGCTGTGCGTTTGTTCAGCTAAGTGAGATAAATCTCCCTTTAGATTCAGGAGTTAGAAACACGTTTCTGGTAAGAGCTGCGTTTGGACATTTCTCAGTGAATGGGAGTATATGCTGTAAGGAGAACTGTCTGCTTCTAAAACCAAAACGGAGCTACCTAACAGAACGGTCTTCAATGTGTGCATTCAACTTACAGAGTTAAACTCGTGTGTTGAAGGGGAAGTCTGGAAACGCTTTCTGTGGAGAGATCTCAAAACAGGCATTTCCAGGCATTTCCAGCACTATTCCCGCATATAACGAAATAGCAGTAAAACTCTGCCTAAAACACAGAAGAAACGTATCCTTCAATCTGCTCTGCTGTGCGTTTGTTCAGCTAAGTGAGTTAAATCTCCCTTTAGATTCAGGAGTTAGAAACACGTTTCTGGTAAGAGCTGCCTTTGGACATTTCTCAGTGAATGGGTGTATATGCTGTAAGGAGAACTGTCTGCTTCTAAAACCAAAACGGAGCTACCTAACAGAACGGTCTTCAATGTGTGCATTCAACTTACAGAGTTAAACTCGTGTGTTGAAGGGGAAGTCTGGAAACGCTTTCTGTGGAGAGATCTCAAAACAGGCATTTCCAGAACTATTCCCGCATATAACGAAATAGCAGTAAAACTCTGCCTAAAACACAGAAGAAACATATCCTTCAATCTGCTCTGCTGTGCGTTTGTTCAGCTAAGTGAGTTAAATCTCCCTTTAGATTCAGGAGTTAGAAACACGTTTCTGGTAAGAGCTGCGTTTGGACATTTCTCAGTGAATGGGAGTATATGCTGTAAGGAGAACTGTCTGCTTCTAAAACCAAAACGGAGCTACCTAACAGAACGGTCTTCAATGTGTGCTTTCAACTTACAGAGTTAAACTCGTGTGTTGAAGGGGAAGTCTGGAAACGCTTTCTGTGGAGAGATCTCAAAACAGGCATTTCCAGGCATTTCCAGCACTATTCCCGCATATAACGAAATAGCAGTAAAACTCTGCCTAAAACACAGAAGAAACGTATCCTTCAATCTGCTCTGCTGTGCGTTTGTTCAGCTAAGTGAGTTAAATCTCCCTTTAGATTCAGGAGTTAGAAACACGTTTCTGGTAAGAGCTGCGTTTGGACATTTCTCAGTGAATGGGAGTACATGCTGTAAGGAGAACTGTCTGCTTCTAAAACCAAAACGGAGCTACCTAACAGAACGGTCTTCAATGTGTGCATTCAACTTACAGAGTTAAACTCGTGTGTTGAAGGGGAAGTCTGGAAACGCTTTCTGTGGAGAGATCTCAAAACAGGCATTTCCAGGCATTTCCAGCACTATTCCCGCATATAACGAAATAGCAGTAAAACTCTGCCTAAAACACAGAAGAAACGTATCCTTCAATCTGCTCTGCTGTGCGTTTGTTCAGCTAAGTGAGTTAAATCTCCCTTTAGATTCAGGAGTTAGAAACACGTTTCTGGTAAGAGCTGCGTTTGGACATTTCTCAGTGAATGGGAGTATATGCTGTAAGGAGAACTGTCTGCTTCTAAAACCAAAACGGAGCTACCTAACAGAACGGTCTTCAATGTGTGCATTCAACTTACAGAGTTAAACTCGTGTGTTGAAGGGGAAGTCTGGAAACGCTTTCTGTGGAGAGATCTCAAAACAGGCATTTCCAGGCATTTCCAGCACTATTCCCGCATATAACGAAATAGCAGTAAAACTCTGCCTAAAACACAGAAGAAACGTATCCTTCAATCTGCTCTGCTGTGCGTTTGTTCAGCTAAGTGAGTTAAATCTCCCTTTAGATTCAGGAGTTAGAAACACGTTTCTGGTAAGAGCTGCGTTTGGACATTTCTCAGTGAATGGGAGTATATGCTGTAAGGAGAACTGTCTGCTTCTAAAACCAAAACGGAGCTACCTAACAGAACGGTCTTCAATGTGTGCATTCAACTTACAGAGTTAAACTCGTGTGTTGAAGGGGAAGTCTGGAAACGCTTTCTGTGGAGAGATCTCAAAACAGGCATTTCCAGGCATTTCCAGCACTATTCCCGCATATAAAGAAATAGCAGTAAAACTCTGCCTAAAACACAGAAGAAACGTATCCTTCAATCTGCTCTGCTGTGCGTTTGTTCAGCTAAGTGAGTTAAATCTCCCTTTAGATTCAGGAGTTAGAAACACGTTTCTGGTAAGAGCTGCGTTTGGACATTTCTCAGTGAATGGGAGTATATGCTGTAAGGAGAACTGTCTGCTTCTAAAACCAAAACGGAGCTACCTAACAGAAGGGTCTTCAATGTGTGCATTCAACTTACAGAGTTAAACTCGTGTGTTGAAGGGGAAGTCTGGAAACGCTTTCTGTGGAGAGATCTCAAAACAGGCATTTCCAGCACTATTCCCGCATATAACGTAATAGCAGTAAAACTCTGCCTAAAACACAGAAGAAACGTATCCTTCAATCTGCTCTGCTGTGCGTTTGTTCAGCTAAGTGAGTTAAATCTCCCTTTAGATTCAGGAGTTAGAAACACGTTTCTGGTAAGAGCTGCGTTTGGACATTTCTCAGTGAATGGGAGTATATGCTGTAAGGAGAACTGTCTGCTTCTAAAACCAAAACGGAGCTACCTAACAGAACGGTCTTCAATGTGTGCATTCAACTTACAGAGTTAAACTCGTGTGTTGAAGGGGAAGTCTGGAAACGCTTTCTGTGGAGAGATCTCAAAACAGGCATTTCCAGGCATTTCCAGCACTATTCCCGCATATAACGAAATAGCAGTAAAACTCTGCCTAAAACACAGAAGAAACGTATCCTTCAATCTGCTCTGCTGTGCGTTTGTTCAGCTAAGTGAGTTAAATCTCCCTTTAGATTCAGGAGTTAGAAACACCTTTCTGGTAAGAGCTGCGTTTGGACATTTCTCAGTGAATGGGAGTATATGCTGTAAGGAGAACTGTCTGCTTCTAAAACCAAAACGGAGCTACCTAACAGAACGGTCTTCAATGTGTGCATTCAACTTACAGAGTTAAACTCGTGTGTTGAAGGGGAAGTCTGGAAACGCTTTCTGTGGAGAGATCTCAAAACAGGCATTTCCAGGCATTTCCAGCACTATTCCCGCATATAACGAAATAGCAGTAAAACTCTGCCTAAAACACAGAAGAAACGTATCCTTCAATCTGCTCTGCTGTGCGTTTGTTCAGCTAAGTGAGTTAAATCTCCCTTTAGATTCAGGAGTTAGAAACACGTTTCTGGTAAGAGCTGCCTTTGGACATTTCTCAGTGAATGGGAGTATATGCTGTAAGGAGAACTGTCTGCTTCTAAAACCAAAACGGAGCTACCTAACAGAACGGTCTTCAATGTGTGCATTCAACTTACAGAGTTAAACTCGTGTGTTGAAGGGGAAGTCTGGAAACGCTTTCTGTGGAGAGATCTCAAAACAGGCATTTCCAGAACTATTCCCGCATATAACGAAATAGCAGTAAAACTCTGCCTAAAACACAGAAGAAACATATTCTTCAATCTGCTCTGCTGTGCGTTTGTTCAGCTAAGTGAGTTAAATCTCCCTTTAGATTCAGGAGTTAGAAACACGTTTCTGGTAAGAGCTGCGTTTGGACATTTCTCAGTGAATGGGAGTATATGCTGTAAGGAGAACTGTCTGCTTCTAAAACCAAAACGGAGCTACCTAACAGAACGGTCTTCAATGTGTGCTTTCAACTTACAGAGTTAAACTCGTGTGTTGAAGGGGAAGTCTGGAAACGCTTTCTGTGGAGAGATCTCAAAACAGGCATTTCCAGGCATTTCCAGCACTATTCCCGCATATAACGAAATAGCAGTAAAACTCTGCCTAAAACACAGAAGAAACGTATCCTTCCATCTGCTCTGCTGTGCGTTTGTTCAGCTAAGTGAGTTAAATCTCCCTTTAGATTCAGGAGTTAGAAACACGTTTCTGGTAAGAGCTGCGTTTGGACATTTCTCAGTGAATGGGAGTATATGCTGTAAGGAGAACTGTCTGCTTCTAAAACCAAAACGGAGCTACCTAACAGAACGGTCTTCAATGTGTGCATTCAACTTACAGAGTTAAACTCGTGTGTTGAAGGGGAAGTCTGGAAACGCTTTCTGTGGAGAGATCTCAAAACAGGCATTTCCAGGCATTTCCAGCACTATTCCCGCATATAACGAAATAGCAGTAAAACTCTGCCTAAAACACAGAAGAAACGTATCCTTCAATCTGCTCTGCTGTGCGTTTGTTCAGCTAAGTGAGTTAAATCTCCCTTTAGATTCAGGAGTTAGAAACACGTTTCTGGTAAGAGCTGCGTTTGGACATTTCTCAGTGAATGGGAGTATATGCTGTAAGGAGAACTGTCTGCTTCTAAAACCAAAACGGAGCTACCTAACAGAACGGTCTTCAATGTGTGCATTCAACTTACAGAGTTAAACTCGTGTGTTGAAGGGGAAGTCTGGAAACGCTTTCTGTGGAGAGATCTCAAAACAGGCATTTCCAGGCATTTCCAGCACTATTCCCGCATATAACGAAATAGCAGTAAAACTCTGCCTAAAACACAGAAGAAACGTATCCTTCAATCTGCTCTGCTGTGCGTTTGTTCAGCTAAGTGAGTTAAATCTCCCTTTAGATTCAGGAGTTAGAAACACGTTTCTGGTAAGAGCTGCGTTTGGACATTTCTCAGTGAATGGGAGTATATGCTGTAAGGAGAACTGTCTGCTTCTAAAACCAAAACGGAGCTACCTAACAGAACGGTCTTCAATGTGTGCATTCAACTTACAGAGTTAAACTCGTGTGTTGAAGGGGAAGTCTGGAAACGCTTTCTGTGGAGAGATCTCAAAACAGGCATTTCCAGCACTATTCCCGCATATAACGAAATAGCAGTAAAACTCTGCCTAAAACACAGAAGAAACGTATCCTTCAATCTGCTCTGCTGTGCGTTTGTTCAGCTAAGTGAGTTAAATCTCCCTTTAGATTCAGGAGTTAGAAACACGTTTCTGGTAAGAGCTGCGTTTGGACATTTCTCAGTGAATGGGAGTATATGCTGTAAGGAGAACTGTCTGCTTCTAAAACCAAAACGGAGCTACCTAACAGAACGGTCTTCAATGTGTGCATTCAACTTACAGAGTTAAACTCGTGTGTTGAAGGGGAAGTCTGGAAACGCTTTCTGTGGAGAGATCTCAAAACAGGCATTTCCAGCACTATTCCCGCATATAACGAAATAGCAGTAAAACTCTGCCTAAAACACAGAAGAAACGTATCCTTCAATCTGCTCTGCTGTGCGTTTGTTCAGCTAAGTGAGTTAAATCTCCCTTTAGATTCAGGAGTTAGAAACACGTTTCTGGTAAGAGCTGCGTTTGGACATTTCTCAGTGAATGGGAGTATATGCTGTAAGGAGAACTGTCTGCTTCTAAAACCAAAACGGAGCTACCTAACAGAACGGTCTTCAATGTGTGCATTCAACTTACAGAGTTAAACTCGTGTGTTGAAGGGGAAGTCTGGAAACGCTTTCTGTGGAGAGATCTCAAAACAGGCATTTCCAGGCATTTCCAGCACTATTCCCGCATATAACGAAATAGCAGTAAAACTCTGCCTAAAACACAGAAGAAACGTATCCTTCAATCTGCTCTGCTGTGCGTTTGTTCAGCTAAGTGAGTTAAATCTCCCTTTAGATTCAGGAGTTAGAAACACGTTTCTGGTAAGAGCTGCGTTTGGACATTTCTCAGTGAATGGGAGTATATGCTGTAAGGAGAACTGTCTGCTTCTAAAACCAAAACGGAGCTACCTAACAGAACGGTCTTCAATGTGTGCATTCAACTTACAGAGTTAAACTCGTGTGTTGAAGGGGAAGTCTGGAAACGCTTTCTGTGGAGAGATCTCAAAACAGGCATTTCCAGCACTATTCCCGCATATAACGAAATAGCAGTAAAACTCTGCCTAAAACACAGAAGAAACGTATCCTTCAATCTGCTCTGCTGTGCGTTTGTTCAGCTAAGTGAGATAAATCTCCCTTTAGATTCAGGAGTTAGAAACACGTTTCTGGTAAGAGCTGCGTTTGGACATTTCTCAGTGAATGGGAGTATATGCTGTAAGGAGAACTGTCTGCTTCTAAAACCAAAACGGAGCTACCTAACAGAACGGTCTTCAATGTGTGCATTCAACTTACAGAGTTAAACTCGTGTGTTGAAGGGGAAGTCTGGAAACGCTTTCTGTGGAGAGATCTCAAAACAGGCATTTCCAGGCATTTCCAGCACTATTCCCGCATATAACGAAATAGCAGTAAAACTCTGCCTAAAACACAGAAGAAACGTATCCTTCAATCTGCTCTGCTGTGCGTTTGTTCAGCTAAGTGAGTTAAATCTCCCTTTAGATTCAGGAGTTAGAAACACGTTTCTGGTAAGAGCTGCCTTTGGACATTTCTCAGTGAATGGGAGTATATGCTGTAAGGAGAACTGTCTGCTTCTAAAACCAAAACGGAGCTACCTAACAGAACGGTCTTCAATGTGTGCATTCAACTTACAGAGTTAAACTCGTGTGTTGAAGGGGAAGTCTGGAAACGCTTTCTGTGGAGAGATCTCAAAACAGGCATTTCCAGAACTATTCCCGCATATAACGAAATAGCAGTAAAACTCTGCCTAAAACACAGAAGAAACATATCCTTCAATCTGCTCTGCTGTGCGTTTGTTCAGCTAAGTGAGTTAAATCTCCCTTTAGATTCAGGAGTTAGAAACACGTTTCTGGTAAGAGCTGCGTTTGGACATTTCTCAGTGAATGGGAGTATATGCTGTAAGGAGAACTGTCTGCTTCTAAAACCAAAACGGAGCTACCTAACAGAACGGTCTTCAATGTGTGCTTTCAACTTACAGAGTTAAACTCGTGTGTTGAAGGGGAAGTCTGGAAACGCTTTCTGTGGAGAGATCTCAAAACAGGCATTTCCAGGCATTTCCAGCACTATTCCCGCATATAACGAAATAGCAGTAAAACTCTGCCTAAAACACAGAAGAAACGTATCCTTCAATCTGCTCTGCTGTGCGTTTGTTCAGCTAAGTGAGTTAAATCTCCCTTTAGATTCAGGAGTTAGAAACACGTTTCTGGTAAGAGCTGCGTTTGGACATTTCTCAGTGAATGGGAGTATATGCTGTAAGGAGAACTGTCTGCTTCTAAAACCAAAACGGAGCTACCTAACAGAACGGTCTTCAATGTGTGCATTCAACTTACAGAGTTAAACTCGTGTGTTGAAGGGGAAGTCTGGAAACGCTTTCTGTGGAGAGATCTCAAAACAGGCATTTCCAGGCATTTCCAGCACTATTCCCGCATATAACGAAATAGCAGTAAAACTCTGCCTAAAACACAGAAGAAACGTATCCTTCAATCTGCTCTGCTGTGCGTTTGTTCAGCTAAGTGAGTTAAATCTCCCTTTAGATTCAGGAGTTAGAAACACGTTTCTGGTAAGAGCTGCGTTTGGACATTTCTCAGTGAATGGGAGTATATGCTGTAAGGAGAACTGTCTGCTTCTAAAACCAAAACGGAGCTACCTAACAGAACGGTCTTCAATGTGTGCATTCAACTTACAGAGTTAAACTCGTGTGTTGAAGGGGAAGTCTGGAAACGCTTTCTGTGGAGAGATCTCAAAACAGGCATTTCCAGGCATTTCCAGCACTATTCCCGCATATAACGAAATAGCAGTAAAACTCTGCCTAAAACACAGAAGAAACGTATCCTTCAATCTGCTCTGCTGTGCGTTTGTTCAGCTAAGTGAGTTAAATCTCCCTTTAGATTCAGGAGTTAGAAACACGTTTCTGGTAAGAGCTGCGTTTGGACATTTCTCAGTGAATGGGAGTATATGCTGTAAGGAGAACTGTCTGCTTCTAAAACCAAAACGGAGCTACCTAACAGAACGGTCTTCAATGTGTGCATTCAACTTACAGAGTTAAACTCGTGTGTTGAAGGGGAAGTCTGGAAACGCTTTCTGTGGAGAGATCTCAAAACAGGCATTTCCAGGCATTTCCAGCACTATTCCCGCATATAAAGAAATAGCAGTAAAACTCTGCCTAAAACACAGAAGAAACGTATCCTTCAATCTGCTCTGCTGTGCGTTTGTTCAGCTAAGTGAGTTAAATCTCCCTTTAGATTCAGGAGTTAGAAACACGTTTCTGGTAAGAGCTGCGTTTGGACATTTCTCAGTGAATGGGAGTATATGCTGTAAGGAGAACTGTCTGCTTCTAAAACCAAAACGGAGCTACCTAACAGAACGGTCTTCAATGTGTGCATTCAACTTACAGAGTTAAACTCGTGTGTTGAAGGGGAAGTCTGGAAACGCTTTCTGTGGAGAGATCTCAAAACAGGCCTTTCCAGGCATTTCCAGCACTATTCCCGCATATAACGAAATAGCAGTAAAACTCTGCCTAAAACACAGAAGAAACGTATCCTTCAATCTGCTCTGCTGTGCGTTTGTTCAGCTAAGTGAGTTAAATCTCCCTTTAGATTCAGGAGTTAGAAACACGTTTCTGGTAAGAGCTGCGTTTGGACATTTCTCAGTGAATGGGAGTATATGCTGTAAGGAGAACTGTCTGCTTCTAAAACCAAAACGGAGCTACCTAACAGAACGGTCTTCAATGTGTGCATTCAACTTACAGAGTTAAACTCGTGTGTTGAAGGGGAAGTCTGGAAACGCTTTCTGTGGAGAGATCTCAAAACAGGCATTTCCAGGCATTTCCAGCACTATTCCCGCATCCTTCGAAATAGCAGTAAAACTCTGCCTAAAACACAGAAGAAACGTATCCTTCAATCTGCTCTGCTGTGCGTTTGTTCAGCTAAGTGAGTTAAATCTCCCTTTAGATTCAGGAGTTAGAAACACGTTTCTGGTAAGAGCTGCGTTTGGACATTTCTCAGTGAATGGGAGTATATGCTGTAAGGAGAACTGTCTGCTTCTAAAACCAAAACGGAGCTACCTAACAGAACGGTCTTCAATGTGTGCATTCAACTTACAGAGTTAAACTCGTGTGTTGAAGGGGAAGTCTGGAAACGCTTTCTGTGGAGAGATCTCAAAACAGGCATTTCCAGCACTATTCCCGCATATAACGAAATAGCAGTAAAACTCTGCCTAAAACACAGAAGAAACGTATCCTTCAATCTGCTCTGCTGTGCGTTTGTTCAGCTAAGTGAGTTAAATCTCCCTTTAGATTCAGGAGTTAGAAACACGTTTCTGGTAAGAGCTGCGTTTGGACATTTCTCAGTGAATGGGAGTATATGCTGTAAGGAGAACTGTCTGCTTCTAAAACCAAAACGGAGCTACCTAACAGAACGGTCTTCAATGTGTGCATTCAACTTACAGAGTTAAACTCGTGTGTTGAAGGGGAAGTCTGGAAACGCTTTCTGTGGAGAGATCTCAAAACAGGCATTTCCAGGCATTTCCAGCACTATTCCCGCATATAACGAAATAGCAGTAAAACTCTGCCTAAAACACAGAAGAAACGTATCCTTCAATCTGCTCTGCTGTGCGTTTGTTCAGCTAAGTGAGTTAAATCTCCCTTTAGATTCAGGAGTTAGAAACACGTTTCTGGTAAGAGCTGCGTTTGGACATTTCTCAGTGAATGGGAGTATATGCTGTAAGGAGAACTGTCTGCTTCTAAAACCAAAACGGAGCTACCTAACAGAACGGTCTTCAATGTGTGCATTCAACTTACAGAGTTAAACTCGTGTGTTGAAGGGGAAGTCTGGAAACGCTTTCTGTGGAGAGATCTCAAAACAGGCATTTCCAGGCATTTCCAGCACTATTCCCGCATCTAACGAAATAGCAGTAAAACTCTGCCTAAAACACAGAAGAAACGTATCCTTCAATCTGCTCTGCTGTGCGTTTGTTCAGCTAAGTGAGTTAAATCTCCCTTTAGATTCAGGAGTTAGAAACACGTTTCTGGTAAGAGCTGCGTTTGGACATTTCTCAGTGAATGGGAGTATATGCTGTAAGGAGAACTGTCTGCTTCTAAAACCAAAACGGAGCTACCTAACAGAACGGTCTTCAATGTGTGCATTCAACTTACAGAGTTAAACTCGTGTGTTGAAGGGGAAGTCTGGAAACGCTTTCTGTGGAGAGATCTCAAAACAGGCATTTCCAGCACTATTCCCGCATATAACGAAATAGCAGTAAAACTCTGCCTAAAACACAGAAGAAACGTATCCTTCAATCTGCTCTGCTGTGCGCTTGTTCAGCTAAGTGAGTTAAATCTCCCTTTAGATTCAGGAGTTAGAAACACGTTTCTGGTAAGAGCTGCGTTTGGACATTTCTCAGTGAATGGGAGTATATGCTGTAAGGAGAACTGTCTGCTTCTAAAACCAAAACGGAGCTACCTAACAGAACGGTCTTCAATGTGTGCATTCAACTTACAGAGTTAAACTCGTGTGTTGAAGGGGAAGTCTGGAAACGCTTTCTGTGGAGAGATCTCAAAACAGGCATTTCCAGGCATTTCCAGCACTATTCCCGCATATAACGAAATAGCAGTAAAACTCTGCCTAAAACACAGAAGAAACGTATCCTTCAATCTGCTCTGCTGTGCGTTTGTTCAGCTAAGTGAGTTAAATCTCCCTTTAGATTCAGGAGTTAGAAACACGTTTCTGGTAAGAGCTGCGTTTGGACATTTCTCAGTGAATGGGAGTATATGCTGTAAGGAGAACTGTCTGCTTCTAAAACCAAAACGGAGCTACCTAACAGAACGGTCTTCAATGTGTGCATTCAACTTAGAGAGTTAAACTCGTGTGTTGAAGGGGAAGTCTGGAAACGCTTTCTGTGGAGAGATCTCAAAACAGGCATTTCCAGGCATTTCCAGCACTATTCCCGCATATAAAGAAATAGCAGTAAAACTCTGCCTAAAACACAGAAGAAACGTATCCTTCAATCTGCTCTGCTGTGCGTTTGTTCAGCTAAGTGAGTTAAATCTCCCTTTAGATTCAGGAGTTAGAAACACGTTTCTGGTAAGAGCTGCGTTTGGACATTTCTCAGTGAATGGGAGTATATGCTGTAAGGAGAACTGTCTGCTTCTAAAACCAAAACGGAGCTACCTAACAGAACGGTCTTCAATGTGTGCATTCAACTTACAGAGTTAAACTCGTGTGTTGAAGGGGAAGTCTGGAAACGCTTTCTGTGGAGAGATCTCAAAACAGGCATTTCCAGGCATTTCCAGCACTATTCCCGCATATAACGAAATAGCAGTAAAACTCTGCCTAAAACACAGAAGAAACGTATCCTTCAATCTGCTCTGCTGTGCGTTTGTTCAGCTAAGTGAGTTAAATCTCCCTTTAGATTCAGGAGTTAGAAACACGTTTCTGGTAAGAGCTGCCTTTGGACATTTCTCAGTGAATGGGAGTATATGCTGTAAGGAGAACTGTCTGCTTCTAAAACCAAAACGGAGCTACCTAACAGAACGGTCTTCAATGTGTGCATTCAACTTACAGAGTTAAACTCGTGTGTTGAAGGGGAAGTCTGGAAACGCTTTCTGTGGAGAGATCTCAAAACAGGCATTTCCAGAACTATTCCCGCATATAACGAAATAGCAGTAAAACTCTGCCTAAAACACAGAAGAAACATATCCTTCAATCTGCTCTGCTGTGCGTTTGTTCAGCTAAGTGAGTTAAATCTCCCTTTAGATTCAGGAGTTAGAAACACGTTTCTGGTAAGAGCTGCGTTTGGACATTTCTCAGTGAATGGGAGTATATGCTGTAAGGAGAACTGTCTGCTTCTAAAACCAAAACGGAGCTACCTAACAGAACGGTCTTCAATGTGTGCTTTCAACTTACAGAGTTAAACTCGTGTGTTGAAGGGGAAGTCTGGAAACGCTTTCTGTGGAGAGATCTCAAAACAGGCATTTCCAGGCATTTCCAGCACTATTCCCGCATATAACGAAATAGCAGTAAAACTCTGCCTAAAACACAGAAGAAACGTATCCTTCCATCTGCTCTGCTGTGCGTTTGTTCAGCTAAGTGAGTTAAATCTCCCTTTAGATTCAGGAGTTAGAAACACGTTTCTGGTAAGAGCTGCGTTTGGACATTTCTCAGTGAATGGGAGTATATGCTGTAAGGAGAACTGTCTGCTTCTAAAACCAAAACGGAGCTACCTAACAGAACGGTCTTCAATGTGTGCATTCAACTTACAGAGTTAAACTCGTGTGTTGAAGGGGAAGTCTGGAAACGCTTTCTGTGGAGAGATCTCAAAACAGGCATTTCCAGGCATTTCCAGCACTATTCCCGCATATAACGAAATAGCAGTAAAACTCTGCCTAAAACACAGAAGAAACGTATCCTTCAATCTGCTCTGCTGTGCGTTTGTTCAGCTAAGTGAGTTAAATCTCCCTTTAGATTCAGGAGTTAGAAACACGTTTCTGGTAAGAGCTGCGTTTGGACATTTCTCAGTGAATGGGAGTATATGCTGTAAGGAGAACTGTCTGCTTCTAAAACCAAAACGGAGCTACCTAACAGAACGGTCTTCAATGTGTGCATTCAACTTACAGAGTTAAACTCGTGTGTTGAAGGGGAAGTCTGGAAACGCTTTCTGTGGAGAGATCTCAAAACAGGCATTTCCAGGCATTTCCAGCACTATTCCCGCATATAACGAAATAGCAGTAAAACTCTGCCTAAAACACAGAAGAAACGTATCCTTCAATCTGCTCTGCTGTGCGTTTGTTCAGCTAAGTGAGTTAAATCTCCCTTTAGATTCAGGAGTTAGAAACACGTTTCTGGTAAGAGCTGCGTTTGGACATTTCTCAGTGAATGGGAGTATATGCTGTAAGGAGAACTGTCTGCTTCTAAAACCAAAACGGAGCTACCTAACAGAACGGTCTTCAATGTGTGCATTCAACTTACAGAGTTAAACTCGTGTGTTGAAGGGGAAGTCTGGAAACGCTTTCTGTGGAGAGATCTCAAAACAGGCATTTCCAGGCATTTCCAGCACTATTCCCGCATATAACGAAATAGCAGTAAAACTCTGCCTAAAACACAGAAGAAACGTATCCTTCAATCTGCTCTGCTGTGCGTTTGTTCAGCTAAGTGAGTTAAATCTCCCTTTAGATTCAGGAGTTAGAAACACGTTTCTGGTAAGAGCTGCGTTTGGACATTTCTCAGTGAATGGGAGTATATGCTGTAAGGAGAACTGTCTGCTTCTAAAACCAAAACGGAGCTACCTAACAGAACGGTCTTCAATGTGTGCATTCAACTTACAGAGTTAAACTCGTGTGTTGAAGGGGAAGTCTGGAAACGCTTTCTGTGGAGAGATCTCAAAACAGGCATTTCCAGGCATTTCCAGCACTATTCCCGCATATAACGAAATAGCAGTAAAACTCTGCCTAAAACACAGAAGAAACGTATCCTTCAATCTGCTCTGCTGTGCGTTTGTTCAGCTAAGTGAGTTAAATCTCCCTTTAGATTCAGGAGTTAGAAACACGTTTCTGGTAAGAGCTGCGTTTGGACATTTCTCAGTGAATGGGAGTATATGCTGTAAGGAGAACTGTCTGCTTCTAAAACCAAAACGGAGCTACCTAACAGAACGGTCTTCAATGTGTGCATTCAACTTACAGAGTTAAACTCGTGTGTTGAAGGGGAAGTCTGGAAACGCTTTCTGTGGAGAGATCTCAAAACAGGCATTTCCAGGCATTTCCAGCACTATTCCCGCATATAAAGAAATAGCAGTAAAACTCTGCCTAAAACACAGAAGAAACGTATCCTTCAATCTGCTCTGCTGTGCGTTTGTTCAGCTAAGTGAGTTAAATCTCCCTTTAGATTCAGGAGTTAGAAACACGTTTCTGGTAAGAGCTGCGTTTGGACATTTCTCAGTGAATGGGAGTATATGCTGTAAGGAGAACTGTCTGCTTCTAAAACCAAAACGGAGCTACCTAACAGAACGGTCTTCAATGTGTGCATTCAACTTACAGAGTTAAACTCGTGTGTTGAAGGGGAAGTCTGGAAACGCTTTCTGTGGAGAGATCTCAAAACAGGCATTTCCAGCACTATTCCCGCATATAACGAAATAGCAGTAAAACTCTGCCTAAAACACAGAAGAAACGTATCCTTCAATCTGCTCTGCTGTGCGTTTGTTCAGCTAAGTGAGTTAAATCTCCCTTTAGATTCAGGAGTTAGAAACACGTTTCTGGTAAGAGCTGCGTTTGGACATTTCTCAGTGAATGGGAGTATATGCTGTAAGGAGAACTGTCTGCTTCTAAAACCAAAACGGAGCTACCTAACAGAACGGTCTTCAATGTGTGCATTCAACTTACAGAGTTAAACTCGTGTGTTGAAGGGGAAGTCTGGAAACGCTTTCTGTGGAGAGATCTCAAAACAGGCATTTCCAGGCATTTCCAGTACTATTCCCGCATATAACGGAATAGCAGTAAAACTCTGCCTAAAACACAGAAGAAACGTATCCTTCAATCTGCTCTGCTGTGCGTTTGTTCAGCTAAGTGAGTTAAATCTCCCTTTAGATTCAGGAGTTAGAAACACGTTTCTGGTAAGAGCTGCGTTTGGACATTTCTCAGTGAATGGGAGTATATGCTGTAAGGAGAACTGTCTGCTTCTAAAACCAAAACGGAGCTACCTAACAGAACGGTCTTCAATGTGTGCATTCAACTTACAGAGTTAAACTCGTGTGTTGAAGGGGAAGTCTGGAAACGCTTTCTGTGGAGAGATCTCAAAACAGGCATTTCCAGCACTATTCCCGCATATAACCAAATAGCAGTAAAACTCTGCCTAAAACACAGAAGAAACGTATCCTTCAATCTGCTCTGCTGTGCGTTTGTTCAGCTAAGTGAGTTAAATCTCCCTTTAGATTCAGGAGTTAGAAACACGTTTCTGGTAAGAGCTGCGTTTGGACATTTCTCAGTGAATGGGAGTATATGCTGTAAGGAGAACTGTCTGCTTCTAAAACCAAAACGGAGCTACCTAACAGAACGGTCTTCAATGTGTGCATTCAACTTACAGAGTTAAACTCGTGTGTTGAAGGGGAAGTCTGGAAACGCTTTCTGTGGAGAGATCTCAAAACAGGCATTTCCAGCACTATTCCCGCATATAACGAAATAGCAGTAAAACTCTGCCTAAAACACAGAAGAAACGTATCCTTCAATCTGCTCTGCTGTGCGTTTGTTCAGCTAAGTGAGTTAAATCTCCCTTTAGATTCAGGAGTTAGAAACACGTTTCTGGTAAGAGCTGCGTTTGGACATTTCTCAGTGAATGGGAGTATATGCTGTAAGGAGAACTGTCTGCTTCTAAAACCAAAACGGAGCTACCTAACAGAACGGTCTTCAATGTGTGCATTCAACTTACAGAGTTAAACTCGTGTGTTGAAGGGGAAGTCTGGAAACGCTTTCTGTGGAGAGATCTCAAAACAGGCATTTCCAGCACTATTCCCGCATATAACGAAATAGCAGTAAAACTCTGCCTAAAACACAGAAGAAACGTATCCTTCAATCTGCTCTGCTGTGCGTTTGTTCAGCTAAGTGAGTTAAATCTCCCTTTAGATTCAGGAGTTAGAAACACGTTTCTGGTAAGAGCTGCGTTTGGACATTTCTCAGTGAATGGGAGTATATGCTGTAAGGAGAACTGTCTGCTTCTAAAACCAAAACGGAGCTACCTAACAGAACGGTCTTCAATGTGTGCATTCAACTTACAGAGTTAAACTCGTGTGTTGAAGGGGAAGTCTGGAAACGCTTTCTGTGGAGAGATCTCAAAACAGGCATTTCCAGGCATTTCCAGCACTATTCCCGCATATAACGAAATAGCAGTAAAACTCTGCCTAAAACACAGAAGAAACGTATCCTTCAATCTGCTCTGCTGTGCGTTTGTTCAGCTAAGTGAGTTAAATCTCCCTTTAGATTCAGGAGTTAGAAACACGTTTCTGGTAAGAGCTGCGTTTGGACATTTCTCAGTGAATGGGAGTATATGCTGTAAGGAGAACTGTCTGCTTCTAAAACCAAAACGGAGCTACCTAACAGAACGGTCTTCAATGTGTGCATTCAACTTACAGAGTTAAACTCGTGTGTTGAAGGGGAAGTCTGGAAACGCTTTCTGTGGAGAGATCTCAAAACAGGCATTTCCAGCACTATTCCCGCATATAACGAAATAGCAGTAAAACTCTGCCTAAAACACAGAAGAAACGTATCCTTCAATCTGCTCTGCTGTGCGTTTGTTCAGCTAAGTGAGTTAAATCTCCCTTTAGATTCAGGAGTTAGAAACACGTTTCTGGTAAGAGCTGCGTTTGGACATTTCTCAGTGAATGGGAGTATATGCTGTAAGGAGAACTGTCTGCTTCTAAAACCAAAACGGAGCTACCTAACAGAACGGTCTTCAATGTGTGCATTCAACTTACAGAGTTAAACTCGTGTGTTGAAGGGGAAGTCTGGAAACGCTTTCTGTGGAGAGATCTCAAAACAGGCATTTCCAGGCATTTCCAGCACTATTCCCGCATATAACGAAATAGCAGTAAAACTCTGCCTAAAACACAGAAGAAACGTATCCTTCAATCTGCTCTGCTGTGCGTTTGTTCAGCTAAGTGAGTTAAATCTCCCTTTAGATTCAGGAGTTAGAAACACGTTTCTGGTAAGAGCTGCGTTTGGACATTTCTCAGTGAATGGGAGTATATGCTGTAAGGAGAACTGTCTGCTTCTAAAACCAAAACGGAGCTACCTAACAGAACGGTCTTCAATGTGTGCATTCAACTTAGAGAGTTAAACTCGTGTGTTGAAGGGGAAGTCTGGAAACGCTTTCTGTGGAGAGATCTCAAAACAGGCATTTCCAGGCATTTCCAGCACTATTCCCGCATATAAAGAAATAGCAGTAAAACTCTGCCTAAAACACAGAAGAAACGTATCCTTCAATCTGCTCTGCTGTGCGTTTGTTCAGCTAAGTGAGTTAAATCTCCCTTTAGATTCAGGAGTTAGAAACACGTTTCTGGTAAGAGCTGCGTTTGGACATTTCTCAGTGAATGGGAGTATATGCTGTAAGGAGAACTGTCTGCTTCTAAAACCAAAACGGAGCTACCTAACAGAACGGTCTTCAATGTGTGCATTCAACTTACAGAGTTAAACTCGTGTGTTGAAGGGGAAGTCTGGAAACGCTTTCTGTGGAGAGATCTCAAAACAGGCATTTCCAGCACTATTCCCGCATATAACGAAATAGCAGTAAAACTCTGCCTAAAACACAGAAGAAACGTATCCTTCAATCTGCTCTGCTGTGCGTTTGTTCAGCTAAGTGAGTTAAATCTCCCTTTAGATTCAGGAGTTAGAAACACGTTTCTGGTAAGAGCTGCGTTTGGACATTTCTCAGTGAATGGGACTATATGCTCTAAGGAGAACTGTCTGCTTCTAAAACCAAAACGGAGCTACCTAACAGAACGGTCTTCAATGTGTGCATTCAACTTACAGAGTTAAACTCGTGTGTTGAAGGGGAAGTCTGGAAACGCTTTCTGTGGAGAGATCTCAAAACAGGCATTTCCAGGCATTTCCAGCACTATTCCCGCATATAACGAAATAGCAGTAAAACTCTGCCTAAAACACAGAAGAAACGTATCCTTCAATCTGCTCTGCTGTGCGTTTGTTCAGCTAAGTGAGTTAAATCTCCCTTTAGATTCAGGAGTTAGAAACACGTTTCTGGTAAGAGCTGCGTTTGGACATTTCTCAGTGAATGGGAGTATATGCTGTAAGGAGAACTGTCTGCTTCTAAAACCAAAACGGAGCTACCTAACAGAACGGTCTTCAATGTGTGCATTCAACTTACAGAGTTAAACTCGTGTGTTGAAGGGGAAGTCTGGAAACGCTTTCTGTGGAGAGATCTCAAAACAGGCATTTCCAGCACTATTCCCGCATATAACGAAATAGCAGTAAAACTCTGCCTAAAACACAGAAGAAACGTATCCTTCAATCTGCTCTGCTGTGCGTTTGTTCAGCTAAGTGAGTTAAATCTCCCTTTAGATTCAGGAGTTAGAAACACGTTTCTGGTAAGAGCTGCGTTTGGACATTTCTCAGTGAATGGGAGTATATGCTGTAAGGAGAACTGTCTGCTTCTAAAACCAAAACGGAGCTACCTAACAGAACGGTCTTCAATGTGTGCATTCAACTTACAGAGTTAAACTCGTGTGTTGAAGGGGAAGTCTGGAAACGCTTTCTGTGGAGAGATCTCAAAACAGGCATTTCCAGGCATTTCCAGCACTATTCCCGCATATAACGAAATAGCAGTAAAACTCTGCCTAAAACACAGAAGAAACGTATCCTTCAATCTGCTCTGCTGTGCGTTTGTTCAGCTAAGTGAGTTAAATCTCCCTTTAGATTCAGGAGTTAGAAACACGTTTCTGGTAAGAGCTGCCTTTGGACATTTCTCAGTGAATGGGAGTATATGCTGTAAGGAGAACTGTCTGCTTCTAAAACCAAAACGGAGCTACCTAACAGAACGGTCTTCAATGTGTGCATTCAACTTACAGAGTTAAACTCGTGTGTTGAAGGGGAAGTCTGGAAACGCTTTCTGTGGAGAGATCTCAAAACAGGCATTTCCAGAACTATTCCCGCATATAACGAAATAGCAGTAAAACTCTGCCTAAAACACAGAAGAAACATATCCTTCAATCTGCTCTGCTGTGCGTTTGTTCAGCTAAGTGAGTTAAATCTCCCTTTAGATTCAGGAGTTAGAAACACGTTTCTGGTAAGAGCTGCGTTTGGACATTTCTCAGTGAATGGGAGTATATGCTGTAAGGAGAACTGTCTGCTTCTAAAACCAAAACGGAGCTACCTAACAGAACGGTCTTCAATGTGTGCATTCAACTTACAGAGTTAAACTCGTGTGTTGAAGGGGAAGTCTGGAAACGCTTTCTGTGGAGAGATCTCAAAACAGGCATTTCCAGGCATTTCCAGCACTATTCCCGCATATAACGAAATAGCAGTAAAACTCTGCCTAAAACACAGAAGAAACGTATCCTTCCATCTGCTCTGCTGTGCGTTTGTTCAGCTAAGTGAGTTAAATCTCCCTTTAGATTCAGGAGTTAGAAACACGTTTCTGGTAAGAGCTGCGTTTGGACATTTCTCAGTGAATGGGAGTATATGCTGTAAGGAGAACTGTCTGCTTCTAAAACCAAAACGGAGCTACCTAACAGAACGGTCTTCAATGTGTGCATTCAACTTACAGAGTTAAACTCGTGTGTTGAAGGGGAAGTCTGGAAACGCTTTCTGTGGAGAGATCTCAAAACAGGCATTTCCAGGCATTTCCAGCACTATTCCCGCATATAACGAAATAGCAGTAAAACTCTGCCTAAAACACAGAAGAAACGTATCCTTCAATCTGCTCTGCTGTGCGTTTGTTCAGCTAAGTGAGTTAAATCTCCCTTTAGATTCAGGAGTTAGAAACACGTTTCTGGTAAGAGCTGCGTTTGGACATTTCTCAGTGAATGGGAGTATATGCTGTAAGGAGAACTGTCTGCTTCTAAAACCAAAACGGAGCTACCTAACAGAACGGTCTTCAATGTGTGCATTCAACTTACAGAGTTAAACTCGTGTGTTGAAGGGGAAGTCTGGAAACGCTTTCTGTGGAGAGATCTCAAAACAGGCATTTCCAGGCATTTCCAGCACTATTCCCGCATATAACGAAATAGCAGTAAAACTCTGCCTAAAACACAGAAGAAACGTATCCTTCAATCTGCTCTGCTGTGCGTTTGTTCAGCTAAGTGAGTTAAATCTCCCTTTAGATTCAGGAGTTAGAAACACGTTTCTGGTAAGAGCTGCGTTTGGACATTTCTCAGTGAATGGGAGTATATGCTGTAAGGAGAACTGTCTGCTTCTAAAACCAAAACGGAGCTACCTAACAGAACGGTCTTCAATGTGTGCATTCAACTTACAGAGTTAAACTCGTGTGTTGAAGGGGAAGTCTGGAAACGCTTTCTGTGGAGAGATCTCAAAACAGGCATTTCCAGGCATTTCCAGCACTATTCCCGCATATAACGAAATAGCAGTAAAACTCTGCCTAAAACACAGAAGAAACGTATCCTTCAATCTGCTCTGCTGTGCGTTTGTTCAGCTAAGTGAGTTAAATCTCCCTTTAGATTCAGGAGTTAGAAACACGTTTCTGGTAAGAGCTGCGTTTGGACATTTCTCAGTGAATGGGAGTATATGCTGTAAGGAGAACTGTCTGCTTCTAAAACCAAAACGGAGCTACCTAACAGAACGGTCTTCAATGTGTGCATTCAACTTACAGAGTTAAACTCGTGTGTTGAAGGGGAAGTCTGGAAACGCTTTCTGTGGAGAGATCTCAAAACAGGCATTTCCAGGCATTTCCAGCACTATTCCCGCATATAACGAAATAGCAGTAAAACTCTGCCTAAAACACAGAAGAAACGTATCCTTCAATCTGCTCTGCTGTGCGTTTGTTCAGCTAAGTGAGTTAAATCTCCCTTTAGATTCAGGAGTTAGAAACACGTTTCTGGTAAGAGCTGCGTTTGGACATTTCTCAGTGAATGGGAGTATATGCTGTAAGGAGAACTGTCTGCTTCTAAAACCAAAACGGAGCTACCTAACAGAACGGTCTTCAATGTGTGCATTCAACTTACAGAGTTAAACTCGTGTGTTGAAGGGGAAGTCTGGAAACGCTTTCTGTGGAGAGATCTCAAAACAGGCATTTCCAGGCATTTCCAGCACTATTCCCGCATATAAAGAAATAGCAGTAAAACTCTGCCTAAAACACAGAAGAAACGTATCCTTCAATCTGCTCTGCTGTGCGTTTGTTCAGCTAAGTGAGTTAAATCTCCCTTTAGATTCAGGAGTTAGAAACACGTTTCTGGTAAGAGCTGCGTTTGGACATTTCTCAGTGAATGGGAGTATATGCTGTAAGGAGAACTGTCTGCTTCTAAAACCAAAACGGAGCTACCTAACAGAACGGTCTTCAATGTGTGCATTCAACTTACAGAGTTAAACTCGTGTGTTGAAGGGGAAGTCTGGAAACGCTTTCTGTGGAGAGATCTCAAAACAGGCATTTCCAGCACTATTCCCGCATATAACGAAATAGCAGTAAAACTCTGCCTAAAACACAGAAGAAACGTATCCTTCAATCTGCTCTGCTGTGCGTTTGTTCAGCTAAGTGAGTTAAATCTCCCTTTAGATTCAGGAGTTAGAAACACGTTTCTGGTAAGAGCTGCGTTTGGACATTTCTCAGTGAATGGGAGTATATGCTGTAAGGAGAACTGTCTGCTTCTAAAACCAAAACGGAGCTACCTAACAGAACGGTCTTCAATGTGTGCATTCAACTTACAGAGTTAAACTCGTGTGTTGAAGGGGAAGTCTGGAAACGCTTTCTGTGGAGAGATCTCAAAACAGGCATTTCCAGGCATTTCCAGTACTATTCCCGCATATAACGAAATAGCAGTAAAACTCTGCCTAAAACACAGAAGAAACGTATCCTTCAATCTGCTCTGCTGTGCGTTTGTTCAGCTAAGTGAGTTAAATCTCCCTTTAGATTCAGGAGTTAGAAACACGTTTCTGGTAAGAGCTGCGTTTGGACATTTCTCAGTGAATGGGAGTATATGCTGTAAGGAGAACTGTCTGCTTCTAAAACCAAAACGGAGCTACCTAACAGAACGGTCTTCAATGTGTGCATTCAACTTACAGAGTTAAACTCGTGTGTTGAAGGGGAAGTCTGGAAACGCTTTCTGTGGAGAGATCTCAAAACAGGCATTTCCAGCACTATTCCCGCATATAACGAAATAGCAGTAAAACTCTGCCTAAAACACAGAAGAAACGTATCCTTCAATCTGCTCTGCTGTGCGTTTGTTCAGCTAAGTGAGTTAAATCTCCCTTTAGATTCAGGAGTTAGAAACACGTTTCTGGTAAGAGCTGCGTTTGGACATTTCTCAGTGAATGGGAGTATATGCTGTAAGGAGAACTGTCTGCTTCTAAAACCAAAACGGAGCTACCTAACAGAACGGTCTTCAATGTGTGCATTCAACTTACAGAGTTAAACTCGTGTGTTGAAGGGGAAGTCTGGAAACGCTTTCTGTGGAGAGATCTCAAAACAGGCATTTCCAGCACTATTCCCGCATATAACGAAATAGCAGTAAAACTCTGCCTAAAACACAGAAGAAACGTATCCTTCAATCTGCTCTGCTGTGCGTTTGTTCAGCTAAGTGAGTTAAATCTCCCTTTAGATTCAGGAGTTAGAAACACGTTTCTGGTAAGAGCTGCGTTTGGACATTTCTCAGTGAATGGGAGTATATGCTGTAAGGAGAACTGTCTGCTTCTAAAACCAAAACGGAGCTACCTAACAGAACGGTCTTCAATGTGTGCATTCAACTTACAGAGTTAAACTCGTGTGTTGAAGGGGAAGTCTGGAAACGCTTTCTGTGGAGAGATCTCAAAACAGGCATTTCCAGCACTATTCCCGCATATAACGAAATAGCAGTAAAACTCTGCCTAAAACACAGAAGAAACGTATCCTTCAATCTGCTCTGCTGTGCGTTTGTTCAGCTAAGTGAGTTAAATCTCCCTTTAGATTCAGGAGTTAGAAACACGTTTCTGGTAAGAGCTGCGTTTGGACATTTCTCAGTGAATGGGAGTATATGCTGTAAGGAGAACTGTCTGCTTCTAAAACCAAAACGGAGCTACCTAACAGAACGGTCTTCAATGTGTGCATTCAACTTACAGAGTTAAACTCGTGTGTTGAAGGGGAAGTCTGGAAACGCTTTCTGTGGAGAGATCTCAAAACAGGCATTTCCAGGCATTTCCAGCACTATTCCCGCATATAACGAAATAGCAGTAAAACTCTGCCTAAAACACAGAAGAAACGTATCCTTCAATCTGCTCTGCTGTGCGTTTGTTCAGCTAAGTGAGTTAAATCTCCCTTTAGATTCAGGAGTTAGAAACACGTTTCTGGTAAGAGCTGCGTTTGGACATTTCTCAGTGAATGGGAGTATATGCTGTAAGGAGAACTGTCTGCTTCTAAAACCAAAACGGAGCTACCTAACAGAACGGTCTTCAATGTGTGCATTCAACTTACAGAGTTAAACTCGTGTGTTGAAGGGGAAGTCTGGAAACGCTTTCTGTGGAGAGATCTCAAAACAGGCATTTCCAGAACTATTCCCGCATATAACGAAATAGCAGTAAAACTCTGCCTAAAACACAGAAGAAACATATCCTTCAATCTGCTCTGCTGTGCGTTTGTTCAGCTAAGTGAGTTAAATCTCCCTTTAGATTCAGGAGTTAGAAACACGTTTCTGGTAAGAGCTGCGTTTGGACATTTCTCAGTGAATGGGAGTATATGCTGTAAGGAGAACTGTCTGCTTCTAAAACCAAAACGGAGCTACCTAACAGAACGGTCTTCAATGTGTGCTTTCAACTTACAGAGTTAAACTCGTGTGTTGAAGGGGAAGTCTGGAAACGCTTTCTGTGGAGAGATCTCAAAACAGGCATTTCCAGGCATTTCCAGCACTATTCCCGCATATAACGAAATAGCAGTAAAACTCTGCCTAAAACACAGAAGAAACGTATCCTTCAATCTGCTCTGCTGTGCGTTTGTTCAGCTAAGTGAGTTAAATCTCCCTTTAGATTCAGGAGTTAGAAACACGTTTCTGGTAAGAGCTGCGTTTGGACATTTCTCAGTGAATGGGAGTATATGCTGTAAGGAGAACTGTCTGCTTCTAAAACCAAAACGGAGCTACCTAACAGAACGGTCTTCAATGTGTGCATTCAACTTACAGAGTTAAACTCGTGTGTTGAAGGGGAAGTCTGGAAACGCTTTCTGTGGAGAGATCTCAAAACAGGCATTTCCAGAACTATTCCCGTATATAACGAAATAGCAGTAAAACTCTGCCTAAAACACAGAAGAAACATATCCTTCAATCTGCTCTGCTGTGCGTTTGTTCAGCTAAGTGAGTTAAATCTCCCTTTAGATTCAGGAGTTAGAAACACGTTTCTGGTAAGAGCTGCGTTTGGACATTTCTCAGTGAATGGGAGTATATGCTGTAAGGAGAACTGTCTGCTTCTAAAACCAAAACGGAGCTACCTAACAGAACGGTCTTCAATGTGTGCTTTCAACTTACAGAGTTAAACTCGTGTGTTGAAGGGGAAGTCTGGAAACGCTTTCTGTGGAGAGATCTCAAAACAGGCATTTCCAGGCATTTCCAGCACTATTCCCGCATATAACGAAATAGCAGTAAAACTCTGCCTAAAACACAGAAGAAACGTATCCTTCAATCTGCTCTGCTGTGCGTTTGTTCAGCTAAGTGAGTTAAATCTCCCTTTAGATTCAGGAGTTAGAAACACGTTTCTGGTAAGAGCTGCGTTTGGACATTTCTCAATGAATGGGAGTATATGCTGTAAGGAGAACTGTCTGCTTCTAAAACCAAAACGGAGCTACCTAACAGAACGGTCTTCAATGTGTGCATTCAACTTACAGAGTTAAACTCGTGTGTTGAAGGGGAAGTCTGGAAACGCTTTCTGTGGAGAGATCTCAAAACAGGCATTTCCAGGCATTTCCAGCACTATTCCCGCATATAACGAAATAGCAGTAAAACTCTGCCTAAAACACAGAAGAAACGTATCCTTCAATCTGCTCTGCTGTGCGTTTGTTCAGCTAAGTGAGTTAAATCTCCCTTTAGATTCAGGAGTTAGAAACACGTTTCTGGTAAGAGCTGCGTTTGGACATTTCTCAGTGAATGGGAGTATATGCTGTAAGGAGAACTGTCTGCTTCTAAAAGCAAAACGGAGCTACCTAACAGAACGGTCTTCAATGTGTGCATTCAACTTACAGAGTTAAACTCGTGTGTTGAAGGGGAAGTCTGGAAACGCTTTCTGTGGAGAGATCTCAAAACAGGCATTTCCAGCACTATTCCCGCATATAACGAAATAGCAGTAAAACTCTGCCTAAAACACAGAAGAAACGTATCCTTCAATCTGCTCTGCTGTGCGTTTGTTCAGCTAAGTGAGTTACATCTCCCTTTAGATTCAGGAGTTAGAAACACGTTTCTGGTAAGAGCTGCGTTTGGACATTTCTCAGTGAATGGGAGTATATGCTGTAAGGAGAACTGTCTGCTTCTAAAACCAAAACGGAGCTACCTAACAGAACGGTCTTCAATGTGTGCATTCAACTTACAGAGTTAAACTCGTGTGTTGAAGGGGAAGTCTGGAAACGCTTTCTGTGGAGAGATCTCAAAACAGGCATTTCCAGCACTATTCCCGCATATAACGAAATAGCAGTAAAACTCTGCCTAAAACACAGAAGAAACGTATCCTTCAATCTGCTCTGCTGTGCGTTTGTTCAGCTAAGTGAGTTAAATCTCCCTTTAGATTCAGGAGTTAGAAACACGTTTCTGGTAAGAGCTGCGTTTGGACATTTCTCAGTGAATGGGAGTATATGCTGTAAGGAGAACTGTCTGCTTCTAAAACCAAAACGGAGCTACCTAACAGAACGGTCTTCAATGTGTGCATTCAACTTACAGAGTTAAACTCGTGTGTTGAAGGGGAAGTCTGGAAACGCTTTCTGTGGAGAGATCTCAAAACAGGCATTTCCAGCACTATTCCCGCATATAACGAAATAGCAGTAAAACTCTGCCTAAAACACAGAAGAAACGTATCCTTCAATCTGCTCTGCTGTGCGTTTGTTCAGCTAAGTGAGATAAATCTCCCTTTAGATTCAGGAGTTAGAAACACGTTTCTGGTAAGAGCTGCGTTTGGACATTTCTCAGTGAATGGGAGTATATGCTGTAAGGAGAACTGTCTGCTTCTAAAACCAAAACGGAGCTACCTAACAGAACGGTCTTCAATGTGTGCATTCAACTTACAGAGTTAAACTCGTGTGTTGAAGGGGAAGTCTGGAAACGCTTTCTGTGGAGAGATCTCAAAACAGGCATTTCCAGCACTATTCCCGCATATAACGAAATAGCAGTAAAACTCTGCCTAAAACACAGAAGAAACGTATCCTTCAATCTGCTCTGCTGTGCGTTTGTTCAGCTAAGTGAGTTAAATCTCCCTTTAGATTCAGGAGTTAGAAACACGTTTCTGGTAAGAGCTGCCTTTGGACATTTCTCAGTGAATGGGAGTATATGCTGTAAGGAGAACTGTCTGCTTCTAAAACCAAAACGGAGCTACCTAACAGAACGGTCTTCAATGTGTGCATTCAACTTACAGAGTTAAACTCGTGTGTTGAAGGGGAAGTCTGGAAACGCTTTCTGTGGAGAGATCTCAAAACAGGCATTTCCAGCACTATTCCCGCATATAACGAAATAGCAGTAAAACTCTGCCTAAAACACAGAAGAAACGTATCCTTCAATCTGCTCTGCTGTGCGTTTGTTCAGCTAAGTGAGTTAAATCTCCCTTTAGATTCAGGAGTTAGAAACACGTTTCTGGTAAGAGCTGCGTTTGGACATTTCTCAGTGAATGGGAGTATATGCTGTAAGGAGAACTGTCTGCTTCTAAAACCAAAACGGAGCTACCTAACAGAACGGTCTTCAATGTGTGCATTCAACTTACAGAGTTAAACTCGTGTGTTGAAGGGGAAGTCTGGAAACGCTTTCTGTGGAGAGATCTCAAAACAGGCATTTCCAGGCATTTCCAGCACTATTCCCGCATATAACGAAATAGCAGTAAAACTCTGCCTAAAACACAGAAGAAACGTATCCTTCAATCTGCTCTGCTGTGCGTTTGTTCAGCTAAGTGAGTTAAATCTCCCTTTAGATTCAGGAGTTAGAAACACGTTTCTGGTAAGAGCTGCGTTTGGACATTTCTCAGTGAATGGGAGTATATGCTGTAAGGAGAACTGTCTGCTTCTAAAACCAAAACGGAGCTACCTAACAGAACGGTCTTCAATGTGTGCATTCAACTTACAGAGTTAAACTCGTGTGTTGAAGGGGAAGTCTGGAAACGCTTTCTGTGGAGAGATCTCAAAACAGGCATTTCCAGAACTATTCCCGCATATAACGAAATAGCAGTAAAACTCTGCCTAAAACACAGAAGAAACATATCCTTCAATCTGCTCTGCTGTGCGTTTGTTCAGCTAAGTGAGTTAAATCTCCCTTTAGATTCAGGAGTTAGAAACACGTTTCTGGTAAGAGCTGCGTTTGGACATTTCTCAGTGAATGGGAGTATATGCTGTAAGGAGAACTGTCTGCTTCTAAAACCAAAACGGAGCTACCTAACAGAACGGTCTTCAATGTGTGCTTTCAACTTACAGAGTTAAACTCGTGTGTTGAAGGGGAAGTCTGGAAACGCTTTCTGTGGAGAGATCTCAAAACAGGCATTTCCAGGCATTTCCAGCACTATTCCCGCATATAACGAAATAGCAGTAAAACTCTGCCTAAAACACAGAAGAAACGTATCCTTCAATCTGCTCTGCTGTGCGTTTGTTCAGCTAAGTGAGTTAAATCTCCCTTTAGATTCAGGAGTTAGAAACACGTTTCTGGTAAGAGCTGCGTTTGGACATTTCTCAGTGAATGGGAGTATATGCTGTAAGGAGAACTGTCTGCTTCTAAAACCAAAACGGAGCTACCTAACAGAACGGTCTTCAATGTGTGCATTCAACTTACAGAGTTAAACTCGTGTGTTGAAGGGGAAGTCTGGAAACGCTTTCTGTGGAGAGATCTCAAAACAGGCATTTCCAGAACTATTCCCGTATATAACGAAATAGCAGTAAAACTCTGCCTAAAACACAGAAGAAACATATCCTTCAATCTGCTCTGCTGTGCGTTTGTTCAGCTAAGTGAGTTAAATCTCCCTTTAGATTCAGGAGTTAGAAACACGTTTCTGGTAAGAGCTGCGTTTGGACATTTCTCAGTGAATGGGAGTATATGCTGTAAGGAGAACTGTCTGCTTCTAAAACCAAAACGGAGCTACCTAACAGAACGGTCTTCAATGTGTGCTTTCAACTTACAGAGTTAAACTCGTGTGTTGAAGGGGAAGTCTGGAAACGCTTTCTGTGGAGAGATCTCAAAACTGGCATTTCCAGGCATTTCCAGCACTATTCCCGCATATAACGAAATAGCAGTAAAACTCTGCCTAAAACACAGAAGAAACGTATCCTTCAATCTGCTCTGCTGTGCGTTTGTTCAGCTAAGTGAGTTAAATCTCCCTTTAGATTCAGGAGTTAGAAACACGTTTCTGGTAAGAGCTGCGTTTGGACATTTCTCAATGAATGGGAGTATATGCTGTAAGGAGAACTGTCTGCTTCTAAAACCAAAACGGAGCTACCTAACAGAACGGTCTTCAATGTGTGCATTCAACTTACAGAGTTAAACTCGTGTGTTGAAGGGGAAGTCTGGAAACGCTTTCTGTGGAGAGATCTCAAAACAGGCATTTCCAGGCATTTCCAGCACTATTCCCGCATATAACGAAATAGCAGTAAAACTCTGCCTAAAACACAGAAGAAACGTATCCTTCAATCTGCTCTGCTGTGCGTTTGTTCAGCTAAGTGAGTTAAATCTCCCTTTAGATTCAGGAGTTAGAAACACGTTTCTGGTAAGAGCTGCGTTTGGACATTTCTCAGTGAATGGGAGTATATGCTGTAAGGAGAACTGTCTGCTTCTAAAAGCAAAACGGAGCTACCTAACAGAACGGTCTTCAATGTGTGCATTCAACTTACAGAGTTAAACTCGTGTGTTGAAGGGGAAGTCTGGAAACGCTTTCTGTGGAGAGATCTCAAAACAGGCATTTCCAGCACTATTCCCGCATATAACGAAATAGCAGTAAAACTCTGCCTAAAACACAGAAGAAACGTATCCTTCAATCTGCTCTGCTGTGCGTTTGTTCAGCTAAGTGAGTTACATCTCCCTTTAGATTCAGGAGTTAGAAACACGTTTCTGGTAAGAGCTGCGTTTGGACATTTCTCAGTGAATGGGAGTATATGCTGTAAGGAGAACTGTCTGCTTCTAAAACCAAAACGGAGCTACCTAACAGAACGGTCTTCAATGTGTGCATTCAACTTACAGAGTTAAACTCGTGTGTTGAAGGGGAAGTCTGGAAACGCTTTCTGTGGAGAGATCTCAAAACAGGCATTTCCAGCACTATTCCCGCATATAACGAAATAGCAGTAAAACTCTGCCTAAAACACAGAAGAAACGTATCCTTCAATCTGCTCTGCTGTGCGTTTGTTCAGCTAAGTGAGTTAAATCTCCCTTTAGATTCAGGAGTTAGAAACACGTTTCTGGTAAGAGCTGCGTTTGGACATTTCTCAGTGAATGGGAGTATATGCTGTAAGGAGAACTGTCTGCTTCTAAAACCAAAACGGAGCTACCTAACAGAACGGTCTTCAATGTGTGCATTCAACTTACAGAGTTAAACTCGTGTGTTGAAGGGGAAGTCTGGAAACGCTTTCTGTGGAGAGATCTCAAAACAGGCATTTCCAGCACTATTCCCGCATATAACGAAATAGCAGTAAAACTCTGCCTAAAACACAGAAGAAACGTATCCTTCAATCTGCTCTGCTGTGCGTTTGTTCAGCTAAGTGAGATAAATCTCCCTTTAGATTCAGGAGTTAGAAACACGTTTCTGGTAAGAGCTGCGTTTGGACATTTCTCAGTGAATGGGAGTATATGCTGTAAGGAGAACTGTCTGCTTCTAAAACCAAAACGGAGCTACCTAACAGAACGGTCTTCAATGTGTGCATTCAACTTACAGAGTTAAACTCGTGTGTTGAAGGGGAAGTCTGGAAACGCTTTCTGTGGAGAGATCTCAAAACAGGCATTTCCAGGCATTTCCAGCACTATTCCCGCATATAACGAAATAGCAGTAAAACTCTGCCTAAAACACAGAAGAAACGTATCCTTCAATCTGCTCTGCTGTGCGTTTGTTCAGCTAAGTGAGTTAAATCTCCCTTTAGATTCAGGAGTTAGAAACACGTTTCTGGTAAGAGCTGCCTTTGGACATTTCTCAGTGAATGGGAGTATATGCTGTAAGGAGAACTGTCTGCTTCTAAAACCAAAACGGAGCTACCTAACAGAACGGTCTTCAATGTGTGCATTCAACTTACAGAGTTAAACTCGTGTGTTGAAGGGGAAGTCTGGAAACGCTTTCTGTGGAGAGATCTCAAAACAGGCATTTCCAGAACTATTCCCGCATATAACGAAATAGCAGTAAAACTCTGCCTAAAACACAGAAGAAACATATCCTTCAATCTGCTCTGCTGTGCGTTTGTTCAGCTAAGTGAGTTAAATCTCCCTTTAGATTCAGGAGTTAGAAACACGTTTCTGGTAAGAGCTGCGTTTGGACATTTCTCAGTGAATGGGAGTATATGCTGTAAGGAGAACTGTCTGCTTCTAAAACCAAAACGGAGCTACCTAACAGAACGGTCTTCAATGTGTGCTTTCAACTTACAGAGTTAAACTCGTGTGTTGAAGGGGAAGTCTGGAAACGCTTTCTGTGGAGAGATCTCAAAACAGGCATTTCCAGGCATTTCCAGCACTATTCCCGCATATAACGAAATAGCAGTAAAACTCTGCCTAAAACACAGAAGAAACGTATCCTTCAATCTGCTCTGCTGTGCGTTTGTTCAGCTAAGTGAGTTAAATCTCCCTTTAGATTCAGGAGTTAGAAACACGTTTCTGGTAAGAGCTGCGTTTGGACATTTCTCAGTGAATGGGAGTATATGCTGTAAGGAGAACTGTCTGCTTCTAAAACCAAAACGGAGCTACCTAACAGAACGGTCTTCAATGTGTGCATTCAACTTACAGAGTTAAACTCGTGTGTTGAAGGGGAAGTCTGGAAACGCTTTCTGTGGAGAGATCTCAAAACAGGCATTTCCAGGCATGTCCAGCACTATTCCCGCATATAACGAAATAGCAGTAAAACTCTGCCTAAAACACAGAAGAAACGTATCCTTCAATCTGCTCTGCTGTGCGTTTGTTCAGCTAAGTGAGTTAAATCTCCCTTTAGATTCAGGAGTTAGAAACACGTTTCTGGTAAGAGCTGCGTTTGGACATTTCTCAGTGAATGGGAGTATATGCTGTAAGGAGA
This sequence comes from Saguinus oedipus, assembly GCA_031835075.1. Classification (NCBI taxonomy): domain Eukaryota; kingdom Metazoa; phylum Chordata; class Mammalia; order Primates; family Cebidae; genus Saguinus; species Saguinus oedipus. The sequence goes on along the minus strand of JASSZA010000374.1, from coordinate 66,439 downwards.
ACTGTCTGCTTCTAAAACCAAAACGGAGCTACCTAACAGAACGGTCTTCAATGTGTGCATTCAACTTACAGAGTTAAACTCGTGTGTTGAAGGGGAAGTCTGGAAACGCTTTCTGTGGAGAGATCTCAAAACAGGCATTTCCAGGCATTTCCAGCACTATTCCCGCATATAACGAAATAGCAGTAAAACTCTGCCTAAAACACAGAAGAAACGTATCCTTCAATCTGCTCTGCTGTGCGTTTGTTCAGCTAAGTGAGTTAAATCTCCCTTTAGATTCAGGAGTTAGAAACACGTTTCTGGTAAGAGCTGCGTTTGGACATTTCTCAGTGAATGGGAGTATATGCTGTAAGGAGAACTGTCTGCTTCTAAAACCAAAACGGAGCTACCTAACAGAACGGTCTTCAATGTGTGCATTCAACTTACAGAGTTAAACTCGTGTGTTGAAGGGGAAGTCTGGAAACGCTTTCTGTGGAGAGATCTCAAAACAGGCATTTCCAGGCATTTCCAGCACTATTCCCGCATATAAAGAAATAGCAGTAAAACTCTGCCTAAAACACAGAAGAAACGTATCCTTCAATCTGCTCTGCTGTGCGTTTGTTCAGCTAAGTGAGTTAAATCTCCCTTTAGATTCAGGAGTTAGAAACACGTTTCTGGTAAGAGCTGCGTTTGGACATTTCTCAGTGAATGGGAGTATATGCTGTAAGGAGAACTGTCTGCTTCTAAAACCAAAACGGAGCTACCTAACAGAACGGTCTTCAATGTGTGCATTCAACTTACAGAGTTAAACTCGTGTGTTGAAGGGGAAGTCTGGAAACGCTTTCTGTGGAGAGATCTCAAAACAGGCATTTCCAGCACTATTCCCGCATATAACGAAATAGCAGTAAAACTCTGCCTAAAACACAGAAGAAACGTATCCTTCAATCTGCTCTGCTGTGCGTTTGTTCAGCTAAGTGAGTTAAATCTCCCTTTAGATTCAGGAGTTAGAAACACGTTTCTGGTAAGAGCTGCGTTTGGACATTTCTCAGTGAATGGGAGTATATGCTGTAAGGAGAACTGTCTGCTTCTAAAACCAAAACGGAGCTACCTAACAGAACGGTCTTCAATGTGTGCATTCAACTTACAGAGTTAAACTCGTGTGTTGAAGGGGAAGTCTGGAAACGCTTTCTGTGGAGAGATCTCAAAACAGGCATTTCCAGGCATTTCCAGCACTATTCCCGCATATAACGAAATAGCAGTAAAACTCTGCCTAAAACACAGAAGAAACGTATCCTTCAATCTGCTCTGCTGTGCGTTTGTTCAGCTAAGTGAGTTAAATCTCCCTTTAGATTCAGGAGTTAGAAACACGTTTCTGGTAAGAGCTGCGTTTGGACATTTCTCAGTGAATGGGAGTATATGCTGTAAGGAGAACTGTCTGCTTCTAAAACCAAAACGGAGCTACCTAACAGAACGGTCTTCAATGTGTGCATTCAACTTACAGAGTTAAACTCGTGTGTTGAAGGGGAAGTCTGGAAACGCTTTCTGTGGAGAGATCTCAAAACAGGCATTTCCAGCACTATTCCCGCATATAACGAAATAGCAGTAAAACTCTGCCTAAAACACAGAAGAAACGTATCCTTCAATCTGCTCTGCTGTGCGTTTGTTCAGCTAAGTGAGTTAAATCTCCCTTTAGATTCAGGAGTTAGAAACACGTTTCTGGTAAGAGCTGCGTTTGGACATTTCTCAGTGAATGGGAGTATATGCTGTAAGGAGAACTGTCTGCTTCTAAAACCAAAACGGAGCTACCTAACAGAACGGTCTTCAATGTGTGCATTCAACTTACAGAGTTAAACTCGTGTGTTGAAGGGGAAGTCTGGAAACGCTTTCTGTGGAGAGATCTCAAAACAGGCATTTCCAGGCATTTCCAGCACTATTCCCGCATATAAAGAAATAGCAGTAAAACTCTGCCTAAAACACAGAAGAAACGTATCCTTCAATCTGCTCTGCTGTGCGTTTGTTCAGCTAAGTGAGTTAAATCTCCCTTTAGATTCAGGAGTTAGAAACACGTTTCTGGTAAGAGCTGCGTTTGGACATTTCTCAGTGAATGGGAGTATATGCTGTAAGGAGAACTGTCTGCTTCTAAAACCAAAACGGAGCTACCTAACAGAACGGTCTTCAATGTGTGCATTCAACTTACAGAGTTAAACTCGTGTGTTGAAGGGGAAGTCTGGAAACGCTTTCTGTGGAGAGATCTCAAAACAGGCATTTCCAGCACTATTCCCGCATATAACGAAATAGCAGTAAAACTCTGCCTAAAACACAGAAGAAACGTATCCTTCAATCTGCTCTGCTGTGCGTTTGTTCAGCTAAGTGAGTTAAATCTCCCTTTAGATTCAGGAGTTAGAAACACGTTTCTGGTAAGAGCTGCGTTTGGACATTTCTCAGTGAATGGGAGTATATGCTGTAAGGAGAACTGTCTGCTTCTAAAACCAAAACGGAGCTACCTAACAGAGCGGTCTTCAATGTGTGCATTCAACTTACAGAGTTAAACTCGTGTGTTGAAGGGGAAGTCTGGAAACGCTTTCTGTGGAGAGATCTCAAAACAGGCATTTCCAGGCATTTCCAGCACTATTCCCGCATATAACGAAATAGCAGTAAAACTCTGCCTAAAACACAGAAGAAACGTATCCTTCAATCTGCTCTGCTGTGCGTTTGTTCAGCTAAGTGAGTTAAATCTCCCTTTAGATTCAGGAGTTAGAAACACGTTTCTGGTAAGAGCTGCGTTTGGACATTTCTCAGTGAATGGGAGTATATGCTGTAAGGAGAACTGTCTGCTTCTAAAACCAAAACGGAGCTACCTAACAGAACGGTCTTCAATGTGTGCATTCAACTTACAGAGTTAAACTCGTGTGTTGAAGGGGAAGTCTGGAAACGCTTTCTGTGGAGAGATCTCAAAACAGGCATTTCCAGCACTATTCCCGCATATAACGAAATAGCAGTAAAACTCTGCCTAAAACACAGAAGAAACGTATCCTTCAATCTGCTCTGCTGTGCGTTTGTTCAGCTAAGTGAGTTAAATCTCCCTTTAGATTCAGGAGTTAGAAACACGTTTCTGGTAAGAGCTGCGTTTGGACATTTCTCAGTGAATGGGAGTATATGCTGTAAGGAGAACTGTCTGCTTCTAAAACCAAAACGGAGCTACCTAACAGAACGGTCTTCAATGTGTGCATTCAACTTACAGAGTTAAACTCGTGTGTTGAAGGGGAAGTCTGGAAACGCTTTCTGTGGAGAGATCTCAAAACAGGCATTTCCAGGCATTTCCAGCACTATTCCCGCATATAACGAAATAGCAGTAAAACTCTGCCTAAAACACAGAAGAAACGTATCCTTCAATCTGCTCTGCTGTGCGTTTGTTCAGCTAAGTGAGTTAAATCTCCCTTTAGATTCAGGAGTTAGAAACACGTTTCTGGTAAGAGCTGCCTTTGGACATTTCTCAGTGAATGGGAGTATATGCTGTAAGGAGAACTGTCTGCTTCTAAAACCAAAACGGAGCTACCTAACAGAACGGTCTTCAATGTGTGCATTCAACTTACAGAGTTAAACTCGTGTGTTGAAGGGGAAGTCTGGAAACGCTTTCTGTGGAGAGATCTCAAAACAGGCATTTCCAGAACTATTCCCGCATATAACGAAATAGCAGTAAAACTCTGCCTAAAACACAGAAGAAACATATCCTTCAATCTGCTCTGCTGTGCGTTTGTTCAGCTAAGTGAGTTAAATCTCCCTTTAGATTCAGGAGTTAGAAACACGTTTCTGGTAAGAGCTGCGTTTGGACATTTCTCAGTGAATGGGAGTATATGCTGTAAGGAGAACTGTCTGCTTCTAAAACCAAAACGGAGCTACCTAACAGAACGGTCTTCAATGTGTGCTTTCAACTTACAGAGTTAAACTCGTGTGTTGAAGGGGAAGTCTGGAAACGCTTTCTGTGGAGAGATCTCAAAACAGGCATTTCCAGGCATTTCCAGCACTATTCCCGCATATAACGAAATAGCAGTAAAACTCTGCCTAAAACACAGAAGAAACGTATCCTTCCATCTGCTCTGCTGTGCGTTTGTTCAGCTAAGTGAGTTAAATCTCCCTTTAGATTCAGGAGTTAGAAACACGTTTCTGGTAAGAGCTGCGTTTGGACATTTCTCAGTGAATGGGAGTATATGCTGTAAGGAGAACTGTCTGCTTCTAAAACCAAAACGGAGCTACCTAACAGAACGGTCTTCAATGTGTGCATTCAACTTACAGAGTTAAACTCGTGTGTTGAAGGGGAAGTCTGGAAACGCTTTCTGTGGAGAGATCTCAAAACAGGCATTTCCAGGCATTTCCAGCACTATTCCCGCATATAACGAAATAGCAGTAAAACTCTGCCTAAAACACAGAAGAAACGTATCCTTCAATCTGCTCTGCTGTGCGTTTGTTCAGCTAAGTGAGTTAAATCTCCCTTTAGATTCAGGAGTTAGAAACACGTTTCTGGTAAGAGCTGCGTTTGGACATTTCTCAGTGAATGGGAGTATATGCTGTAAGGAGAACTGTCTGCTTCTAAAACCAAAACGGAGCTACCTAACAGAACGGTCTTCAATGTGTGCATTCAACTTACAGATTTAAACTCGTGTGTTGAAGGGGAAGTCTGGAAACGCTTTCTGTGGAGAGATCTCAAAACAGGCATTTCCAGGCATTTCCAGCACTATTCCCGCATATAACGAAATAGCAGTAAAACTCTGCCTAAAACACAGAAGAAACGTATCCTTCAATCTGCTCTGCTGTGCGTTTGTTCAGCTAAGTGAGTTAAATCTCCCTTTAGATTCAGGAGTTAGAAACACGTTTCTGGTAAGAGCTGCGTTTGGACATTTCTCAGTGAATGGGAGTATATGCTGTAAGGAGAACTGTCTGCTTCTAAAACCAAAACGGAGCTACCTAACAGAACGGTCTTCAATGTGTGCATTCAACTTACAGAGTTAAACTCGTGTGTTGAAGGGGAAGTCTGGAAACGCTTTCTGTGGAGAGATCTCAAAACAGGCATTTCCAGGCATTTCCAGCACTATTCCCGCATATAAAGAAATAGCAGTAAAACTCTGCCTAAAACACAGAAGAAACGTATCCTTCAATCTGCTCTGCTGTGCGTTTGTTCAGCTAAGTGAGTTAAATCTCCCTTTAGATTCAGGAGTTAGAAACACGTTTCTGGTAAGAGCTGCGTTTGGACATTTCTCAGTGAATGGGAGTATATGCTGTAAGGAGAACTGTCTGCTTCTAAAACCAAAACGGAGCTACCTAACAGAACGGTCTTCAATGTGTGCATTCAACTTACAGAGTTAAACTCGTGTGTTGAAGGGGAAGTCTGGAAACGCTTTCTGTGGAGAGATCTCAAAACAGGCATTTCCAGCACTATTCCCGCATATAACGAAATAGCAGTAAAACTCTGCCTAAAACACAGAAGAAACGTATCCTTCAATCTGCTCTGCTGTGCGTTTGTTCAGCTAAGTGAGTTAAATCTCCCTTTAGATTCAGGAGTTAGAAACACGTTTCTGGTAAGAGCTGCGTTTGGACATTTCTCAGTGAATGGGAGTATATGCTGTAAGGAGAACTGTCTGCTTCTAAAACCAAAACGGAGCTACCTAACAGAGCGGTCTTCAATGTGTGCATTCAACTTACAGAGTTAAACTCGTGTGTTGAAGGGGAAGTCTGGAAACGCTTTCTGTGGAGAGATCTCAAAACAGGCATTTCCAGGCATTTCCAGCACTATTCCCGCATATAACGAAATAGCAGTAAAACTCTGCCTAAAACACAGAAGAAACGTATCCTTCAATCTGCTCTGCTGTGCGTTTGTTCAGCTAAGTGAGTTAAATCTCCCTTTAGATTCAGGAGTTAGAAACACGTTTCTGGTAAGAGCTGCGTTTGGACATTTCTCAGTGAATGGGAGTATATGCTGTAAGGAGAACTGTCTGCTTCTAAAACCAAAACGGAGCTACCTAACAGAACGGTCTTCAATGTGTGCATTCAACTTACAGAGTTAAACTCGTGTGTTGAAGGGGAAGTCTGGAAACGCTTTCTGTGGAGAGATCTCAAAACAGGCATTTCCAGCACTATTCCCGCATATAACGAAATAGCAGTAAAACTCTGCCTAAAACACAGAAGAAACGTATCCTTCAATCTGCTCTGCTGTGCGTTTGTTCAGCTAAGTGAGTTAAATCTCCCTTTAGATTCAGGAGTTAGAAACACGTTTCTGGTAAGAGCTGCGTTTGGACATTTCTCAGTGAATGGGAGTATATGCTGTAAGGAGAACTGTCTGCTTCTAAAACCAAAACGGAGCTACCTAACAGAACGGTCTTCAATGTGTGCATTCAACTTACAGAGTTAAACTCGTGTGTTGAAGGGGAAGTCTGGAAACGCTTTCTGTGGAGAGATCTCAAAACAGGCATTTCCAGGCATTTCCAGCACTATTCCCGCATATAACGAAATAGCAGTAAAACTCTGCCTAAAACACAGAAGAAACGTATCCTTCAATCTGCTCTGCTGTGCGTTTGTTCAGCTAAGTGAGTTAAATCTCCCTTTAGATTCAGGAGTTAGAAACACGTTTCTGGTAAGAGCTGCCTTTGGACATTTCTCAGTGAATGGGAGTATATGCTGTAAGGAGAACTGTCTGCTTCTAAAACCAAAACGGAGCTACCTAACAGAACGGTCTTCAATGTGTGCATTCAACTTACAGAGTTAAACTCGTGTGTTGAAGGGGAAGTCTGGAAACGCTTTCTGTGGAGAGATCTCAAAACAGGCATTTCCAGAACTATTCCCGCATATAACGAAATAGCAGTAAAACTCTGCCTAAAACACAGAAGAAACATATCCTTCAATCTGCTCTGCTGTGCGTTTGTTCAGCTAAGTGAGTTAAATCTCCCTTTAGATTCAGGAGTTAGAAACACGTTTCTGGTAAGAGCTGCGTTTGGACATTTCTCAGTGAATGGGAGTATATGCTGTAAGGAGAACTGTCTGCTTCTAAAACCAAAACGGAGCTACCTAACAGAACGGTCTTCAATGTGTGCTTTCAACTTACAGAGTTAAACTCGTGTGTTGAAGGGGAAGTCTGGAAACGCTTTCTGTGGAGAGATCTCAAAACAGGCATTTCCAGGCATTTCCAGCACTATTCCCGCATATAACGAAATAGCAGTAAAACTCTGCCTAAAACACAGAAGAAACGTATCCTTCCATCTGCTCTGCTGTGCGTTTGTTCAGCTAAGTGAGTTAAATCTCCCTTTAGATTCAGGAGTTAGAAACACGTTTCTGGTAAGAGCTGCGTTTGGACATTTCTCAGTGAATGGGAGTATATGCTGTAAGGAGAACTGTCTGCTTCTAAAACCAAAACGGAGCTACCTAACAGAACGGTCTTCAATGTGTGCATTCAACTTACAGAGTTAAACTCGTGTGTTGAAGGGGAAGTCTGGAAACGCTTTCTGTGGAGAGATCTCAAAACAGGCATTTCCAGGCATTTCCAGCACTATTCCCGCATATAACGAAATAGCAGTAAAACTCTGCCTAAAACACAGAAGAAACGTATCCTTCAATCTGCTCTGCTGTGCGTTTGTTCAGCTAAGTGAGTTAAATCTCCCTTTAGATTCAGGAGTTAGAAACACGTTTCTGGTAAGAGCTGCGTTTGGACATTTCTCAGTGAATGGGAGTATATGCTGTAAGGAGAACTGTCTGCTTCTAAAACCAAAACGGAGCTACCTAACAGAACGGTCTTCAATGTGTGCATTCAACTTACAGATTTAAACTCGTGTGTTGAAGGGGAAGTCTGGAAACGCTTTCTGTGGAGAGATCTCAAAACAGGCATTTCCAGGCATTTCCAGCACTATTCCCGCATATAACGAAATAGCAGTAAAACTCTGCCTAAAACACAGAAGAAACGTATCCTTCAATCTGCTCTGCTGTGCGTTTGTTCAGCTAAGTGAGTTAAATCTCCCTTTAGATTCAGGAGTTAGAAACACGTTTCTGGTAAGAGCTGCGTTTGGACATTTCTCAGTGAATGGGAGTATATGCTGTAAGGAGAACTGTCTGCTTCTAAAACCAAAACGGAGCTACCTAACAGAACGGTCTTCAATGTGTGCATTCAACTTACAGAGTTAAACTCGTGTGTTGAAGGGGAAGTCTGGAAACGCTTTCTGTGGAGAGATCTCAAAACAGGCATTTCCAGGCATTTCCAGCACTATTCCCGCATATAACGAAATAGCAGTAAAACTCTGCCTAAAACACAGAAGAAACGTATCCTTCAATCTGCTCTGCTGTGCGTTTGTTCAGCTAAGTGAGTTAAATCTCCCTTTAGATTCAGGAGTTAGAAACACGTTTCTGGTAAGAGCTGCGTTTGGACATTTCTCAGTGAATGGGAGTATATGCTGTAAGGAGAACTGTCTGCTTCTAAAACCAAAACGGAGCTACCTAACAGAACGGTCTTCAATGTGTGCATTCAACTTACAGAGTTAAACTCGTGTGTTGAAGGGGAAGTCTGGAAACGCTTTCTGTGGAGAGATCTCAAAACAGGCATTTCCAGGCATTTCCAGCACTATTCCCGCATATAACGAAATAGCAGTAAAACTCTGCCTAAAACACAGAAGAAACGTATCCTTCAATCTGCTCTGCTGTGCGTTTGTTCAGCTAAGTGAGTTAAATCTCCCTTTAGATTCAGGAGTTAGAAACACGTTTCTGGTAAGAGCTGCGTTTGGACATTTCTCAGTGAATGGGAGTATATGCTGTAAGGAGAACTGTCTGCTTCTAAAACCAAAACGGAGCTACCTAACAGAACGGTCTTCAATGTGTGCATTCAACTTACAGAGTTAAACTCGTGTGTTGAAGGGGAAGTCTGGAAACGCTTTCTGTGGAGAGATCTCAAAACAGGCATTTCCAGGCATTTCCAGCACTATTCCCGCATATAAAGAAATAGCAGTAAAACTCTGCCTAAAACACAGAAGAAACGTATCCTTCAATCTGCTCTGCTGTGCGTTTGTTCAGCTAAGTGAGTTAAATCTCCCTTTAGATTCAGGAGTTAGAAACACGTTTCTGGTAAGAGCTGCGTTTGGACATTTCTCAGTGAATGGGAGTATATGCTGTAAGGAGAACTGTCTGCTTCTAAAACCAAAACGGAGCTACCTAACAGAACGGTCTTCAATGTGTGCATTCAACTTACAGAGTTAAACTCGTGTGTTGAAGGGGAAGTCTGGAAACGCTTTCTGTGGAGAGATCTCAAAACAGGCATTTCCAGCACTATTCCCGCATATAACGAAATAGCAGTAAAACTCTGCCTAAAACACAGAAGAAACGTATCCTTCAATCTGCTCTGCTGTGCGTTTGTTCAGCTAAGTGAGTTAAATCTCCCTTTAGATTCAGGAGTTAGAAACACGTTTCTGGTAAGAGCTGCGTTTGGACATTTCTCAGTGAATGGGAGTATATGCTGTAAGGAGAACTGTCTGCTTCTAAAACCAAAACGGAGCTACCTAACAGAACGGTCTTCAATGTGTGCATTCAACTTACAGAGTTAAACTCGTGTGTTGAAGGGGAAGTCTGGAAACGCTTTCTGTGGAGAGATCTCAAAACAGGCATTTCCAGGCATTTCCAGTACTATTCCCGCATATAACGAAATAGCAGTAAAACTCTGCCTAAAACACAGAAGAAACGTATCCTTCAATCTGCTCTGCTGTGCGTTTGTTCAGCTAAGTGAGTTAAATCTCCCTTTAGATTCAGGAGTTAGAAACACGTTTCTGGTAAGAGCTGCGTTTGGACATTTCTCAGTGAATGGGAGTATATGCTGTAAGGAGAACTGTCTGCTTCTAAAACCAAAACGGAGCTACCTAACAGAACGGTCTTCAATGTGTGCATTCAACTTACAGAGTTAAACTCGTGTGTTGAAGGGGAAGTCTGGAAACGCTTTCTGTGGAGAGATCTCAAAACAGGCATTTCCAGCACTATTCCCGCATATAACGAAATAGCAGTAAAACTCTGCCTAAAACACAGAAGAAACGTATCCTTCAATCTGCTCTGCTGTGCGTTTGTTCAGCTAAGTGAGTTAAATCTCCCTTTAGATTCAGGAGTTAGAAACACGTTTCTGGTAAGAGCTGCGTTTGGACATTTCTCAGTGAATGGGAGTATATGCTGTAAGGAGAACTGTCTGCTTCTAAAACCAAAACGGAGCTACCTAACAGAACGGTCTTCAATGTGTGCATTCAACTTACAGAGTTAAACTCGTGTGTTGAAGGGGAAGTCTGGAAACGCTTTCTGTGGAGAGATCTCAAAACAGGCATTTCCAGCACTATTCCCGCATATAACGAAATAGCAGTAAAACTCTGCCTAAAACACAGAAGAAACGTATCCTTCAATCTGCTCTGCTGTGCGTTTGTTCAGCTAAGTGAGTTAAATCTCCCTTTAGATTCAGGAGTTAGAAACACGTTTCTGGTAAGAGCTGCGTTTGGACATTTCTCAGTGAATGGGAGTATATGCTGTAAGGAGAACTGTCTGCTTCTAAAACCAAAACGGAGCTACCTAACAGAACGGTCTTCAATGTGTGCATTCAACTTACAGAGTTAAACTCGTGTGTTGAAGGGGAAGTCTGGAAACGCTTTCTGTGGAGAGATCTCAAAACAGGCATTTCCAGCACTATTCCCGCATATAACGAAATAGCAGTAAAACTCTGCCTAAAACACAGAAGAAACGTATCCTTCAATCTGCTCTGCTGTGCGTTTGTTCAGCTAAGTGAGTTAAATCTCCCTTTAGATTCAGGAGTTAGAAACACGTTTCTGGTAAGAGCTGCGTTTGGACATTTCTCAGTGAATGGGAGTATATGCTGTAAGGAGAACTGTCTGCTTCTAAAACCAAAACGGAGCTACCTAACAGAACGGTCTTCAATGTGTGCATTCAACTTACAGAGTTAAACTCGTGTGTTGAAGGGGAAGTCTGGAAACGCTTTCTGTGGAGAGATCTCAAAACAGGCATTTCCAGGCATTTCCAGCACTATTCCCGCATATAACGAAATAGCAGTAAAACTCTGCCTAAAACACAGAAGAAACGTATCCTTCAATCTGCTCTGCTGTGCCTTTGTTCAGCTAAGTGAGGTAAATCTCCCTTTAGATTCAGGAGTTAGAAACACGTTTCTGGTAAGAGCTGCGTTTGGACATTTCTCAGTGAATGGGAGTATATGCTGTAAGGAGAACTGTCTGCTTCTAAAACCAAAACGGAGCTACCTAACAGAACGGTCTTCAATGTGTGCATTCAACTTACAGAGTTAAACTCGTGTGTTGAAGGGGAAGTCTGGAAACGCTTTCTGTGGAGAGATCTCAAAACAGGCATTTCCAGCACTATTCCCGCATATAACGAAATAGCAGTAAAACTCTGCCTAAAACACAGAAGAAACGTATCCTTCAATCTGCTCTGCTGTGCGTTTGTTCAGCTAAGTGAGTTAAATCTCCCTTTAGATTCAGGAGTTAGAAACACGTTTCTGGTAAGAGCTGCGTTTGGACATTTCTCAGTGAATGGGAGTATATGCTGTAAGGAGAACTGTCTGCTTCTAAAACCAAAACGGAGCTACCTAACAGAACGGTCTTCAATGTGTGCATTCAACTTACAGAGTTAAACTCGTGTGTTGAAGGGGAAGTCTGGAAACGCTTTCTGTGGAGAGATCTCAAAACAGGCATTTCCAGCACTATTCCCGCATATAACGAAATAGCAGTAAAACTCTGCCTAAAACACAGAAGAAACGTATCCTTCAATCTGCTCTGCTGTGCGTTTGTTCAGCTAAGTGAGTTACATCTCCCTTTAGATTCAGGAGTTAGAAACACGTTTCTGGTAAGAGCTGCGTTTGGACATTTCTCAGTGAATGGGAGTATATGCTGTAAGGAGAACTGTCTGCTTCTAAAACCAAAACGGAGCTACCTAACAGAACGGTCTTCAATGTGTGCATTCAACTTACAGAGTTAAACTCGTGTGTTGAAGGGGAAGTCTGGAAACGCTTTCTGTGGAGAGATCTCAAAACAGGCATTTCCAGCACTATTCCCGCATATAACGAAATAGCAGTAAAACTCTGCCTAAAACACAGAAGAAACGTATCCTTCAATCTGCTCTGCTGTGCGTTTGTTCAGCTAAGTGAGTTAAATCTCCCTTTAGATTCAGGAGTTAGACACACGTTTCTGGTAAGAGCTGCGTTTGGACATTTCTCAGTGAATGGGAGTATATGCTGTAAGGAGAACTGTCTGCTTCTAAAACCAAAACGGAGCTACCTAACAGAACGGTCTTCAATGTGTGCATTCAACTTACAGAGTTAAACTCGTGTGTTGAAGGGGAAGTCTGGAAACGCTTTCTGTGGAGAGATCTCAAAACAGGCATTTCCAGGCATTTCCAGCACTATTCCCGCATATAACGAAATAGCAGTAAAACTCTGCCTAAAACACAGAAGAAACGTATCCTTCAATCTGCTCTGCTGTGCGTTTGTTCAGCTAAGTGAGTTAAATCTCCCTTTAGATTCAGGAGTTAGAAACACGTTTCTGGTAAGAGCTGCGTTTGGACATTCCTCAGTGAATGGGAGTATATGCTGTAAGGAGAACTGTCTGCTTCTAAAACCAAAACGGAGCTACCTAACAGAACGGTCTTCAATGTGTGCATTCAACTTACAGAGTTAAACTCGTGTGTTGAAGGGGAAGTCTGGAAACGCTTTCTGTGGAGAGATCTCAAAACAGGCATTTCCAGGCATTTCCAGCACTATTCCCGCATATAACGAAATAGCAGTAAAACTCTGCCTAAAACACAGAAGAAACGTATCCTTCAATCTGCTCTGCTGTGCGTTTGTTCAGCTAAGTGAGTTACATCTCCCTTTAGATTCAGGAGTTAGACACACGTTTCTGGTAAGAGCTGCGTTTGGACATTTCTCAGTGAATGGGAGTATATGCTGTAAGGAGAACTGTCTGCTTCTAAAACCAAAACGGAGCTACCTAACAGAACGGTCTTCAATGTGTGCATTCAACTTACAGAGTTAAACTCGTGTGTTGAAGGGGAAGTCTGGAAACGCTTTCTGTGGAGAGATCTCAAAACAGGCATTTCCAGGCATTTCCAGCACTATTCCCGCATATAACGAAATAGCAGTAAAACTCTGCCTAAAACACAGAAGAAACGTATCCTTCAATCTGCTCTGCTGTGCGTTTGTTCAGCTAAGTGAGTTAAATCTCCCTTTAGATTCAGGAGTTAGAAACACGTTTCTGGTAAGAGCTGCGTTTGGACATTTCTCAGTGAATGGGAGTATATGCTGTAAGGAGAACTGTCTGCTTCTAAAACCAAAACGGAGCTACCTAACAGAACGGTCTTCAATGTGTGCATTCAACTTACAGAGTTAAACTCGTGTGTTGAAGGGGAAGTCTGGAAACGCTTTCTGTGGAGAGATTTCAAAACAGGCCTTTCCAGGCATTTCCAGCACTATTCCCGCATATAACGAAATAGCAGTAAAACTCTGCCTAAAACACAGAAGAAACGTATCCTTCAATCTGCTCTGCTGTGCGTTTGTTCAGCTAAGTGAGTTAAATCTCCCTTTAGATTCAGGAGTTAGAAACACGTTTCTGGTAAGAGCTGCGTTTGGACATTTCTCAGTGAATGGGAGTATATGCTGTAAGGAGAACTGTCTGCTTCTAAAACCAAAACGGAGCTACCTAACAGAACGGTCTTCAATGTGTGCATTCAACTTACAGAGTTAAACTCGTGTGTTGAAGGGGAAGTCTGGAAACGCTTTCTGTGGAGAGATCTCAAAACAGGCATTTCCAGCACTATTCCCGCATATAACGAAATAGCAGTAAAACTCTGCCTAAAACACAGAAGAAACGTATCCTTCAATCTGCTCTGCTGTGCGTTTGTTCAGCTAAGTGAGTTACATCTCCCTTTAGATTCAGGAGTTAGACACACGTTTCTGGTAAGAGCTGCGTTTGGACATTTCTCAGTGAATGGGAGTATATGCTGTAAGGAGAACTGTCTGCTTCTAAAACCAAAACGGAGCTACCTAACAGAACGGTCTTCAATGTGTGCATTCAACTTACAGAGTTAAACTCGTGTGTTGAAGGGGAAGTCTGGAAACGCTTTCTGTGGAGAGATCTCAAAACAGGCATTTCCAGGCATTTCCAGCACTATTCCCGCATATAACGAAATAGCAGTAAAACTCTGCCTAAAACACAGAAGAAACGTATCCTTCAATCTGCTCTGCTGTGCGTTTGTTCAGCTAAGTGAGTTAAATCTCCCTTTAGATTCAGGAGTTAGAAACACGTTTCTGGTAAGAGCTGCGTTTGGTCATTTCTCAGTGAATGGGAGTATATGCTGTAAGGAGAACTGTCTGCTTCTAAAACCAAAACGGAGCTACCTAACAGAACGGTCTTCAATGTGTGCATTCAACTTACAGAGTTAAACTCGTGTGTTGAAGGGGAAGTCTGGAAACGCTTTCTGTGGAGAGATCTCAAAACAGGCATTTCCAGGCATTTCCAGCACTATTCCCGCATATAACGAAATAGCAGTAAAACTCTGCCTAAAACACAGAAGAAACGTATCCTTCAATCTGCTCTGCTGTGCGTTTGTTCAGCTAAGTGAGTTAAATCTCCCTTTAGATTCAGGAGTTAGAAACACGTTTCTGGTAAGAGCTGCGTTTGGACATTTCTCAGTGAATGGGAGTATATGCTGTAAGGAGAACTGTCTGCTTCTAAAACCAAAACGGAGCTACCTAACAGAACGGTCTTCAATGTGTGCATTCAACTTACAGAGTTAAACTCGTGTGTTGAAGGGGAAGTCTGGAAACGCTTTCTGTGGAGAGATCTCAAAACAGGCATTTCCAGGCATTTCCAGCACTATTCCCGCATATAACGAAATAGCAGTAAAACTCTGCCTAAAACACAGAAGAAACGTATCCTTCAATCTGCTCTGCTGTGCGTTTGTTCAGCTAAGTGAGTTAAATCTCCCTTTAGATTCAGGAGTTAGAAACACGTTTCTGGTAAGAGCTGCGTTTGGACATTTCTCAGTGAATGGGAGTATATGCTGTAAGGAGAACTGTCTGCTTCTAAAACCAAAACGGAGCTACCTAACAGAACGGTCTTCAATGTGTGCATTCAACTTACAGAGTTAAACTCGTGTGTTGAAGGGGAAGTCTGGAAACGCTTTCTGTGGAGAGATCTCAAAACAGGCATTTCCAGGCATTTCCAGCACTATTCCCGCATATAACGAAATAGCAGTAAAACTCTGCCTAAAACACAGAAGAAACGTATCCTTCAATCTGCTCTGCTGTGCGTTTGTTCAGCTAAGTGAGTTAAATCTCCCTTTAGATTCAGGAGTTAGAAACACGTTTCTGGTAAGAGCTGCGTTTGGACATTTCTCAGTGAATGGGAGTATATGCTGTAAGGAGAACTGTCTGCTTCTAAAACCAAAACGGAGCTACCTAACAGAACGGTCTTCAATGTGTGCATTCAACTTACAGAGTTAAACTCGTGTGTTGAAGGGGAAGTCTGGAAACGCTTTCTGTGGAGAGATCTCAAAACAGGCATTTCCAGGCATTTCCAGCACTATTCCCGCATATAACGAAATAGCAGTAAAAGTCTGCCTAAAACACAGAAGAAACGTATCCTTCAATCTGCTCTGCTGTGCGTTTGTTCAGCTAAGTGAGTTAAATCTCCCTTTAGATTCAGGAGTTAGAAACACGTTTCTGGTAAGAGCTGCGTTTGGACATTTCTCAGTGAATGGGAGTATATGCTGTAAGGAGAACTGTCTGCTTCTAAAACCAAAACGGATCTACCTAACAGAACGGTCTTCAATGTGTGCATTCAACTTACAGAGTTAAACTCGTGTGTTGAAGGGGAAGTCTGGAAACGCTTTCTGTGGAGAGATCTCAAAACAGGCATTTCCAGGCATTTCCAGCACTATTCCCGCATATAACGAAATAGCAGTAAAACTCTGCCTAAAACACAGAAGAAACGTATCCTTCAATCTGCTCTGCTGTGCGTTTGTTCAGCTAAGTGAGTTAAATCTCCCTTTAGATTCAGGAGTTAGAAACACGTTTCTGGTAAGAGCTGCGTTTGGACATTTCTCAGTGAATGGGAGTATATGCTGTAAGGAGAACTGTCTGCTTCTAAAACCGAAACGGAGCTACCTAACAGAACGGTCTTCAATGTGTGCATTCAACTTACAGAGTTAAACTCGTGTGTTGAAGGGGAAGTCTGGAAACGCTTTCTGTGGAGAGATCTCAAAACAGGCATTTCCAGGCATTTCCAGCACTATTCCCGCATATAACGAAATAGCAGTAAAAGTCTGCCTAAAACACAGAAGAAACGTATCCTTCAATCTGCTCTGCTGTGCGTTTGTTCAGCTAAGTGAGTTAAATCTCCCTTTAGATTCAGGAGTTAGAAACACGTTTCTGGTAAGAGCTGCGTTTGGACATTTCTCAGTGAATGGGAGTATATGCTGTAAGGAGAACTGTCTGCTTCTAAAACCAAAACGGATCTACCTAACAGAACGGTCTTCAATGTGTGCATTCAACTTACAGAGTTAAACTCGTGTGTTGAAGGGGAAGTCTGGAAACGCTTTCTGTGGAGAGATCTCAAAACAGGCATTTCCAGGCATTTCCAGCACTATTCCCGCATATAACGAAATAGCAGTAAAACTCTGCCTAAAACACAGAAGAAACGTATCCTTCAATCTGCTCTGCTGTGCGTTTGTTCAGCTAAGTGAGTTAAATCTCCCTTTAGATTCAGGAGTTAGAAACACGTTTCTGGTAAGAGCTGCGTTTGGACATTTCTCAGTGAATGGGAGTATATGCTGTAAGGAGAACTGTCTGCTTCTAAAACCAAAACGGAGCTACCTAACAGAACGGTCTTCAATGTGTGCATTCAACTTACAGAGTTAAACTCGTGTGTTGAAGGGGAAGTCTGGAAACGCTTTCTGTGGAGAGATCTCAAAACAGGCATTTCCAGGCATTTCCAGCACTATTCCCGCATATAACGAAATAGCAGTAAAACTCTGCCTAAAACACAGAAGAAACGTATCCTTCCATCTGCTCTGCTGTGCGTTTGTTCAGCTAAGTGAGTTAAATCTCCCTTTAGATTCAGGAGTTAGAAACACGTTTCTGGTAAGAGCTGCGTTTGGACATTTCTCAGTGAATGGGAGTATATGCTGTAAGGAGAACTGTCTGCTTCTAAAACCAAAACGGAGCTACCTAAAAGAACGGTCTTCAATGTGTGCATTCAACTTACAGAGTTAAACTCGTATGTTGAAGGGGAAGTCTGGAAACGCTTTCTGTGGAGAGATCTCAAAACAGGCATTTCCAGCACTAATCCCGCATATAACGAAATAGCAGTAAAACTCTGCCTAAAACACAGAAGAAACGTATCCTTCAATCTGCTCTGCTGTGCGTTTGTTCAGCTAAGTGAGTTAAATCTCCCTTTAGATTCAGGAGTTAGAAACACGTTTCTGGTAAGAGCTGCGTTTGGACATTTCTCAGTGAATGGGAGTATATGCTGTAAGGAGAACTGTCTGCTTCTAAAACCAAAACGGAGCTACCTAACAGAACGGTCTTCAATGTGTGCATTCAACTTACAGAGTTAAACTCGTGTGTTGAAGGGGAAGTCTGGAAACGCTTTCTGTGGAGAGATCTCAAAACAGGCATTTCCAGCACTATTCCCGCATATAACGAAATAGCAGTAAAACTCTGCCTAAAACACAGAAGAAACGTATCCTTCAATCTGCTCTGCTGTGCGTTTGTTCAGCTAAGTGAGTTACATCTCCCTTTAGATTCAGGAGTTAGAAACACGTTTCTGGTAAGAGCTGCGTTTGGACATTTCTCAGTGAATGGGAGTATATGCTGTAAGGAGAACTGTCTGCTTCTAAAACCAAAACGGAGCTACCTAACAGAACGGTCTTCAATGTGTGCATTCAACTTACAGAGTTAAACTCGTGTGTTGAAGGGGAAGTCTGGAAACGCTTTCTGTGGAGAGATCTCAAAACAGGCATTTCCAGGCATTTCCAGCACTATTCCCGCATATAACGAAATAGCAGTAAAACTCTGCCTAAAACACAGAAGAAACGTATCCTTCAATCTGCTCTGCTGTGCGTTTGTTCAGCTAAGTGAGTTAAATCTCCCTTTAGATTCAGGAGTTAGAAACACGTTTCTGGTAAGAGCTGCGTTTGGACATTTCTCAGTGAATGGGAGTATATGCTGTAAGGAGAACTGTCTGCTTCTAAAACCAAAACGGAGCTACCTAACAGAACGGTCTTCAATGTGTGCATTCAACTTACAGAGTTAAACTCGTGTGTTGAAGGGGAAGTCTGGAAACGCTTTCTGTGGAGAGATCTCAAAACAGGCATTTCCAGGCATTTCCAGCACTATTCCCGCATATAACGAAATAGCAGTAAAACTCTGCCTAAAACACAGAAGAAACGTATCCTTCAATCTGCTCTGCTGTGCGTTTGTTCAGCTAAGTGAGTTAAATCTCCCTTTAGATTCAGGAGTTAGAAACACGTTTCTGGTAAGAGCTGCGTTTGGACATTTCTCAGTGAATGGGAGTATATGCTGTAAGCAGAACTGTCTGCTTCTAAAACCAAAACGGAGCTACCTAACAGAACGGTCTTCAATGTGTGCATTCAACTTACAGAGTTAAACTCGTGTGTTGAAGGGGAAGTCTGGAAACGCTTTCTGTGGAGAGATCTCAAAACAGGCATTTCCAGGCATTTCCAGCACTATTCCCGCATATAACGAAATAGCAGTAAAACTCTGCCTAAAACACAGAAGAAACGTATCCTTCAATCTGCTCTGCTGTGCGTTTGTTCAGCTAAGTGAGTTAAATCTCCCTTTAGATTCAGGAGTTAGTAACACGTTTCTGGTAAGAGCTGCGTTTGGACATTTCTCAGTGAATGGGAGTATATGCTGTAAGGAGAACTGTCTGCTTCTAAAACCAAAACGGAGCTACCTAACAGAACGGTCTTCAATGTGTGCATTCAACTTACAGAGTTAAACTCGTGTGTTGAAGGGGAAGTCTGGAAACGCTTTCTGTGGAGAGATCTCAAAACAGGCATTTCCAGCACTATTCCCGCATATAACGAAATAGCAGTAAAACTCTGCCTAAAACACAGAAGAAACGTATCCTTCAATCTGCTCTGCTGTGCGTTTGTTCAGCTAAGTGAGTTACATCTCCCTTTAGATTCAGGAGTTAGACACACGTTTCTGGTAAGAGCTGCGTTTGGACATTTCTCAGTGAATGGGAGTATATGCTGTAAGGAGAACTGTCTGCTTCTAAAACCAAAACGGAGCTACCTAACAGAAGGGTCTTCAATGTGTGCATTCAACTTACAGAGTTAAACTCGTGTGTTGAAGGGGAAGTCTGGAAACGCTTTCTGTGGAGAGATCTCAAAACAGGCATTTCCAGGCATTTCCAGCACTATTCCCGCATATAACGAAATAGCAGTAAAACTCTGCCTAAAACACAGAAGAAACGTATCCTTCAATCTGCTCTGCTGTGCGTTTGTTCAGCTAAGTGAGTTAAATCTCCCTTTAGATTCAGGAGTTAGAAACACGTTTCTGGTAAGAGCTGCGTTTGGACATTTCTCAGTGAATGGGAGTATATGCTGTAAGGAGAACTGTCTGCTTCTAAAACCAAAACGGAGCTACCTAACAGAACGGTCTTCAATGTGTGCATTCAACTTACAGAGTTAAACTCGTGTGTTGAAGGGGAAGTCTGGAAACGCTTTCTGTGGAGAGATCTCAAAACAGGCATTTCCAGCACTATTCCCGCATATAACGAAATAGCAGTAAAACTCTGCCTAAAACACAGAAGAAACGTATCCTTCAATCTGCTCTGCTGTGCGTTTGTTCAGCTAAGTGAGTTAAATCTCCCTTTAGATTCAGGAGTTAGAAACACGTTTCTGGTAAGAGCTGCGTTTGGACATTTCTCAGTGAATGGGAGTATATGCTGTAAGGAGAACTGTCTGCTTCTAAAACCAAAACGGAGCTACCTAACAGAACGGTCTTCAATGTGTGCATTCAACTTACAGAGTTAAACTCGTGTGTTGAAGGGGAAGTCTGGAAACGCTTTCTGTGGAGAGATCTCAAAACAGGCATTTCCAGGCATTTCCAGCACTATTCCCGCATATAACGAAATAGCAGTAAAACTCTGCCTAAAACACAGAAGAAACGTATCCTTCAATCTGCTCTGCTGTGCGTTTGTTCAGCTAAGTGAGTTAAATCTCCCTTTAGATTCAGGAGTTAGAAACACGTTTCTGGTAAGAGCTGCGTTTGGACATTTCTCAGTGAATGGGAGTATATGCTGTAAGGAGAACTGTCTGCTTCTAAAACCAAAAAGGAGCTACCTAACAGAACGGTCTTCAATGTGTGCATTCAACTTACAGAGTTAAACTCGTGTGTTGAAGGGGAAGTCTGGAAACGCTTTCTGTGGAGAGATCTCAAAACAGGCATTTCCAGGCATTTCCAACACTATTCCCGCATATAACGAAATAGCAGTAAAACTCTGCCTAAAACACAGAAGAAACGTATCCTTCAATCTGCTCTGCTGTGCGTTTGTTCAGCTAAGTGAGTTAAATCTCCCTTTAGATTCAGGAGTTAGAAACACGTTTCTGGTAAGAGCTGCGTTTGGACATTTCTCAGTGAATGGGAGTATATGCTGTAAGGAGAACTGTCTGCTTCTAAAACCAAAACGGAGCTACCTAACAGAACGGTCTTCAATGTGTGCATTCAACTTACAGAGTTAAACTCGTGTGTTGAAGGGGAAGTCTGGAAACGCTTTCTGTGGAGAGATCTCAAAACAGGCATTTCCAGGCATTTCCAGCACTATTCCCGCATATAACGAAATAGCAGTAAAACTCTGCCTAAAACACAGAAGAAACGTATCCTTCAATCTGCTCTGCTGTGCGTTTGTTCAGCTAAGTGAGTTAAATCTCCCTTTAGATTCAGGAGTTAGAAACACGTTTCTGGTAAGAGCTGCGTTTGGACATTTCTCAGTGAATGGGAGTATATGCTGTAAGGAGAACTGTCTGCTTCTAAAACCAAAACGGAGCTACCTAACAGAACGGTCTTCAATGTGTGCATTCAACTTACAGAGTTAAACTCGTGTGTTGAAGGGGAAGTCTGGAAACGCTTTCTGTGGAGAGATCTCAAAACAGGCATTTCCAGCACTATTCCCGCATATAACGAAATAGCAGTAAAACTCTGCCTAAAACACAGAAGAAACGTATCCTTCAATCTGCTCTGCTGTGCGTTTGTTCAGCTAAGTGAGTTAAATCTCCCTTTAGATTCAGGAGTTAGAAACACGTTTCTGGTAAGAGCTGCGTTTGGACATTTCTCAGTGAATGGGAGTATATGCTGTAAGGAGAACTGTCTGCTTCTAAAACCAAAACGGAGCTACCTAACAGAACGGTCTTCAATGTGTGCATTCAACTTACAGAGTTAAACTCGTGTGTTGAAGGGGAAGTCTGGAAACGCTTTCTGTGGAGAGATCTCAAAACAGGCATTTCCAGCACTATTCCCGCATATAACGAAATAGCAGTAAAACTCTGCCTAAAACACAGAAGAAACGTATCCTTCAATCTGCTCTGCTGTGCGTTTGTTCAGCTAAGTGAGTTACATCTCCCTTTAGATTCAGGAGTTAGAAACACGTTTCTGGTAAGAGCTGCGTTTGGACATTTCTCAGTGAATGGGAGTATATGCTGTAAGGAGAACTGTCTGCTTCTAAAACCAAAACGGAGCTACCTAACAGAACGGTCTTCAATGTGTGCATTCAACTTACAGAGTTAAACTCGTGTGTTGAAGGGGAAGTCTGGAAACGCTTTCTGTGGAGAGATCTCAAAACAGGCATTTCCAGCACTATTCCCGCATATAACGAAATAGCAGTAAAACTCTGCCTAAAACACAGAAGAAACGTATCCTTCAATCTGCTCTGCTGTGCGTTTGTTCAGCTAAGTGAGTTAAATCTCCCTTTAGATTCAGGAGTTAGAAACACGTTTCTGGTAAGAGCTGCGTTTGGACATTTCTCAGTGAATGGGAGTATATGCTGTAAGGAGAACTGTCTGCTTCTAAAACCAAAACGGAGCTACCTAACAGAACGGTCTTCAATGTGTGCATTCAACTTACAGAGTTAAACTCGTGTGTTGAAGGGGAAGTCTGGAAACGCTTTCTGTGGAGAGATCTCAAAACAGGCATTTCCAGGCATTTCCAGCACTATTCCTGCATATAACGAAATAGCAGTAAAACTCTGCCTAAAACACAGAAGAAACGTATCCTTCAATCTGCTCTGCTGTGCGTTTGTTCAGCTAAGTGAGTTAAATCTCCCTTTAGATTCAGGAGTTAGAAACACGTTTCTGGTAAGAGCTGCGTTTGGACATTTCTCAGTGAATGGGAGTATATGCTGTAAGGAGAACTGTCTGCTTCTAAAACCAAAACGGAGCTACCTAACAGAACGGTCTTCAATGTGTGCATTCAACTTACAGAGTTAAACTCGTGTGTTGAAGGGGAAGTCTGGAAACGCTTTCTGTGGAGAGATCTCAAAACAGGCATTTCCAGCACTATTCCCGCATATAACGAAATAGCAGTAAAACTCTGCCTAAAACACAGAAGAAACGTATCCTTCAATCTGCTCTGCTGTGCGTTTGTTCAGCTAAGTGAGTTACATCTCCCTTTAGATTCAGGAGTTAGAAACACGTTTCTGGTAAGAGCTGCGTTTGGACATTTCTCAGTGAATGGGAGTATATGCTGTAAGGAGAACTGTCTGCTTCTAAAACCAAAACGGAGCTACCTAACAGAACGGTCTTCAATGTGTGCATTCAACTTACAGAGTTAAACTCGTGTGTTGAAGGGGAAGTCTGGAAACGCTTTCTGTGGAGAGATCTCAAAACAGGCATTTCCAGCCCTATTCCCGCATATAACGAAATAGCAGTAAAACTCTGCCTAAAACACAGAAGAAACGTATCCTTCAATCTGCTCTGCTGTGCGTTTGTTCAGCTAAGTGAGTTAAATCTCCCTTTAGATTCAGGAGTTAGAAACACGTTTCTGGTAAGAGCTGCGTTTGGACATTTCTCAGTGAATGGGAGTATATGCTGTAAGGAGAACTGTCTGCTTCTAAAACCAAAACGGAGCTACCTAACAGAACGGTCTTCAATGTGTGCATTCAACTTACAGAGTTAAACTCGTGTGTTGAAGGGGAAGTCTGGAAACGCTTTCTGTGGAGAGATCTCAAAACAGGCATTTCCAGGCATTTCCAGCACTATTCCCGCATATAACGAAATAGCAGTAAAACTCTGCCTAAAACACAGAAGAAACGTATCCTTCAATCTGCTCTGCTGTGCGTTTGTTCAGCTAAGTGAGTTAAATCTCCCTTTAGATTCAGGAGTTAGAAACACGTTTCTGGTAAGAGCTGCGTTTGGACATTTCTCAGTGAATGGGAGTATATGCTGTAAGGAGAACTGTCTGCTTCTAAAACCAAAACGGAGCTACCTAACAGAACGGTCTTCAATGTGTGCATTCAACTTACAGAGTTAAACTCGTGTGTTGAAGGGGAAGTCTGGAAACGCTTTCTGTGGAGAGATCTCAAAACAGGCATTTCCAGCACTATTCCCGCATATAACGAAATAGCAGTAAAACTCTGCCTAAAACACAGAAGAAACGTATCCTTCAATCTGCTCTGCTGTGCGTTTGTTCAGCTAAGTGAGTTACATCTCCCTTTAGATTCAGGAGTTAGACACACGTTTCTGGTAAGAGCTGCGTTTGGACATTTCTCAGTGAATGGGAGTATATGCTGTAAGGAGAACTGTCTGCTTCTAAAACCAAAACGGAGCTACCTAACAGAACGGTCTTCAATGTGTGCATTCAACTTACAGAGTTAAACTCGTGTGTTGAAGGGGAAGTCTGGAAACGCTTTCTGTGGAGAGATCTCAAAACAGGCATTTCCAGGCATTTCCAGCACTATTCCCGCATATAACGAAATAGCAGTAAAACTCTGCCTAAAACACAGAAGAAACGTATCCTTCAATCTGCTCTGCTGTGCGTTTGTTCAGCTAAGTGAGTTAAATCTCCCTTTAGATTCAGGAGTTAGAAACACGTTTCTGGTAAGAGCTGCGTTTGGACATTTCTCAGTGAATGGGAGTATATGCTGTAAGGAGAACTGTCTGCTTCTAAAACCAAAACGGAGCTACCTAACAGAACGGTCTTCAATGTGTGCATTCAACTTACAGAGTTAAACTCGTGTGTTGAAGGGGAAGTCTGGAAACGCTTTCTGTGGAGAGATCTCAAAACAGGCATTTCCAGGCATTTCCAGCACTATTCCCGCATATAACGAAATAGCAGTAAAACTCTGCCTAAAACACAGAAGAAACGTATCCTTCAATCTGCTCTGCTGTGCGTTTGTTCAGCTAAGTGAGTTAAATCTCCCTTTAGATTCAGGAGTTAGAAACACGTTTCTGGTAAGAGCTGCGTTTGGACATTTCTCAGTGAATGGGAGTATATGCTGTAAGGAGAACTGTCTGCTTCTAAAACCAAAAAGGAGCTACCTAACAGAACGGTCTTCAATGTGTGCATTCAACTTACAGAGTTAAACTCGTGTGTTGAAGGGGAAGTCTGGAAACGCTTTCTGTGGAGAGATCTCAAAACAGGCATTTCCAGGCATTTCCAACACTATTCCCGCATATAACGAAATAGCAGTAAAACTCTGCCTAAAGCACAGAAGAAACGTATCCTTCAATCTGCTCTGCTGTGCGTTTGTTCAGCTAAGTGAGTTAAATCTCCCTTTAGATTCAGGAGTTAGAAACACGTTTCTGGTAAGAGCTGCGTTTGGACATTTCTCAGTGAATGGGAGTATATGCTGTAAGGAGAACTGTCTGCTTCTAAAACCAAAACGGAGCTACCTAACAGAACGGTCTTCAATGTGTGCATTCAACTTACAGAGTTAAACTCGTGTGTTGAAGGGGAAGTCTGGAAACGCTTTCTGTGGAGAGATCTCAAAACAGGCATTTCCAGGCATTTCCAGCACTATTCCCGCATATAACGAAATAGCAGTAAAACTCTGCCTAAAACACAGAAGAAACGTATCCTTCAATCTGCTCTGCTGTGCGTTTGTTCAGCTAAGTGAGTTAAATCTCCCTTTAGATTCAGGAGTTAGAAACACGTTTCTGGTAAGAGCTGCGTTTGGACATTTCTCAGTGAATGGGAGTATATGCTGTAAGGAGAACTGTCTGCTTCTAAAACCAAAACGGAGCTACCTAACAGAACGGTCTTCAATGTGTGCATTCAACTTACAGAGTTAAACTCGTGTGTTGAAGGGGAAGTCTGGAAACGCTTTCTGTGGAGAGATCTCAAAACAGGCATTTCCAGCACTATTCCCGCATATAACGAAATAGCAGTAAAACTCTGCCTAAAACACAGAAGAAACGTATCCTTCAATCTGCTCTGCTGTGCGTTTGTTCAGCTAAGTGAGTTAAATCTCCCTTTAGATTCAGGAGTTAGAAACACGTTTCTGGTAAGAGCTGCGTTTGGACATTTCTCAGTGAATGGGAGTATATGCTGTAAGGAGAACTGTCTGCTTCTAAAACCAAAACGGAGCTACCTAACAGAACGGTCTTCAATGTGTGCATTCAACTTACAGAGTTAAACTCGTGTGTTGAAGGGGAAGTCTGGAAACGCTTTCTGTGGAGAGATCTCAAAACAGGCATTTCCAGCACTATTCCCGCATATAACGAAATAGCAGTAAAACTCTGCCTAAAACACAGAAGAAACGTATCCTTCAATCTGCTCTGCTGTGCGTTTGTTCAGCTAAGTGAGTTACATCTCCCTTTAGATTCAGGAGTTAGAAACACGTTTCTGGTAAGAGCTGCGTTTGGACATTTCTCAGTGAATGGGAGTATATGCTGTAAGGAGAACTGTCTGCTTCTAAAACCAAAACGGAGCTACCTAACAGAACGGTCTTCAATGTGTGCATTCAACTTACAGAGTTAAACTCGTGTGTTGAAGGGGAAGTCTGGAAACGCTTTCTGTGGAGAGATCTCAAAACAGGCATTTCCAGCACTATTCCCGCATATAACGAAATAGCAGTAAAACTCTGCCTAAAACACAGAAGAAACGTATCCTTCAATCTGCTCTGCTGTGCGTTTGTTCAGCTAAGTGAGTTAAATCTCCCTTTAGATTCAGGAGTTAGAAACACGTTTCTGGTAAGAGCTGCGTTTGGACATTTCTCAGTGAATGGGAGTATATGCTGTAAGGAGAACTGTCTGCTTCTAAAACCAAAACGGAGCTACCTAACAGAACGGTCTTCAATGTGTGCATTCAACTTACAGAGTTAAACTCGTGTGTTGAAGGGGAAGTCTGGAAACGCTTTCTGTGGAGAGATCTCAAAACAGGCATTTCCAGGCATTTCCAGCACTATTCCTGCATATAACGAAATAGCAGTAAAACTCTGCCTAAAACACAGAAGAAACGTATCCTTCAATCTGCTCTGCTGTGCGTTTGTTCAGCTAAGTGAGTTAAATCTCCCTTTAGATTCAGGAGTTAGAAACACGTTTCTGGTAAGAGCTGCGTTTGGACATTTCTCAGTGAATGGGAGTATATGCTGTAAGGAGAACTGTCTGCTTCTAAAACCAAAACGGAGCTACCTAACAGAACGGTCTTCAATGTGTGCATTCAACTTACAGAGTTAAACTCGTGTGTTGAAGGGGAAGTCTGGAAACGCTTTCTGTGGAGAGATCTCAAAACAGGCATTTCCAGCACTATTCCCGCATATAACGAAATAGCAGTAAAACTCTGCCTAAAACACAGAAGAAACGTATCCTTCAATCTGCTCTGCTGTGCGTTTGTTCAGCTAAGTGAGTTACATCTCCCTTTAGATTCAGGAGTTAGAAACACGTTTCTGGTAAGAGCTGCGTTTGGACATTTCTCAGTGAATGGGAGTATATGCTGTAAGGAGAACTGTCTGCTTCTAAAACCAAAACGGAGCTACCTAACAGAACGGTCTTCAATGTGTGCATTCAACTTACAGAGTTAAACTCGTGTGTTGAAGGGGAAGTCTGGAAACGCTTTCTGTGGAGAGATCTCAAAACAGGCATTTCCAGCCCTATTCCCGCATATAACGAAATAGCAGTAAAACTCTGCCTAAAACACAGAAGAAACGTATCCTTCAATCTGCTCTGCTGTGCGTTTGTTCAGCTAAGTGAGTTAAATCTCCCTTTAGATTCAGGAGTTAGAAACACGTTTCTGGTAAGAGCTGCGTTTGGACATTTCTCAGTGAATGGGAGTATATGCTGTAAGGAGAACTGTCTGCTTCTAAAACCAAAACGGAGCTACCTAACAGAACGGTCTTCAATGTGTGCATTCAACTTACAGAGTTAAACTCGTGTGTTGAAGGGGAAGTCTGGAAACGCTTTCTGTGGAGAGATCTCAAAACAGGCATTTCCAGGCATTTCCAGCACTATTCCCGCATATAACGAAATAGCAGTAAAACTCTGCCTAAAACACAGAAGAAACGTATCCTTCAATCTGCTCTGCTGTGCGTTTGTTCAGCTAAGTGAGTTAAATCTCCCTTTAGATTCAGGAGTTAGAAACACGTTTCTGGTAAGAGCTGCGTTTGGACATTTCTCAGTGAATGGGAGTATATGCTGTAAGGAGAACTGTCTGCTTCTAAAACCAAAACGGAGCTACCTAACAGAACGGTCTTCAATGTGTGCATTCAACTTACAGAGTTAAACTCGTGTGTTGAAGGGGAAGTCTGGAAACGCTTTCTGTGGAGAGATCTCAAAACAGGCATTTCCAGCACTATTCCCGCATATAACGAAATAGCAGTAAAACTCTGCCTAAAACACAGAAGAAACGTATCCTTCAATCTGCTCTGCTGTGCGTTTGTTCAGCTAAGTGAGTTACATCTCCCTTTAGATTCAGGAGTTAGACACACGTTTCTGGTAAGAGCTGCGTTTGGACATTTCTCAGTGAATGGGAGTATATGCTGTAAGGAGAACTGTCTGCTTCTAAAACCAAAACGGAGCTACCTAACAGAACGGTCTTCAATGTGTGCATTCAACTTACAGAGTTAAACTCGTGTGTTGAAGGGGAAGTCTGGAAACGCTTTCTGTGGAGAGATCTCAAAACAGGCATTTCCAGGCATTTCCAGCACTATTCCCGCATATAACGAAATAGCAGTAAAACTCTGCCTAAAACACAGAAGAAACGTATCCTTCAATCTGCTCTGCTGTGCGTTTGTTCAGCTAAGTGAGTTAAATCTCCCTTTAGATTCAGGAGTTAGAAACACGTTTCTGGTAAGAGCTGCGTTTGGACATTTCTCAGTGAATGGGAGTATATGCTGTAAGGAGAACTGTCTGCTTCTAAAACCAAAACGGAGCTACCTAACAGAACGGTCTTCAATGTGTGCATTCAACTTACAGAGTTAAACTCGTGTGTTGAAGGGGAAGTCTGGAAACGCTTTCTGTGGAGAGATCTCAAAACAGGCATTTCCAGGCATTTCCAGCACTATTCCCGCATATAACGAAATAGCAGTAAAACTCTGCCTAAAACACAGAAGAAACGTATCCTTCAATCTGCTCTGCTGTGCGTTTGTTCAGCTAAGTGAGTTAAATCTCCCTTTAGATTCAGGAGTTAGAAACACGTTTCTGGTAAGAGCTGCGTTTGGACATTTCTCAGTGAATGGGAGTATATGCTGTAAGGAGAACTGTCTGCTTCTAAAACCAAAACGGAGCTACCTAACAGAACGGTCTTCAATGTGTGCATTCAACTTACAGAGTTAAACTCGTGTGTTGAAGGGGAAGTCTGGAAACGCTTTCTGTGGAGAGATCTCAAAACAGGCATTTCCAGCACTATTCCCGCATATAACGAAATAGCAGTAAAACTCTGCCTAAAACACAGAAGAAACGTATCCTTCAATCTGCTCTGCTGTGCGTTTGTTCAGCTAAGTGAGTTAAATCTCCCTTTAGATTCAGGAGTTAGAAACACGTTTCTGGTAAGAGCTGCGTTTGGACATTTCTCAGTGAATGGGAGTATATGCTGTAAGGAGAACTGTCTGCTTCTAAAACCAAAACGGAGCTACCTAACAGAACGGTCTTCAATGTGTGCATTCAACTTACAGAGTTAAACTCGTGTGTTGAAGGGGAAGTCTGGAAACGCTTTCTGTGGAGAGATCTCAAAACAGGCATTTCCAGGCATTTCCAGCACTATTCCCGCATATAACGAAATAGCAGTAAAACTCTGCCTAAAACACAGAAGAAACGTATCCTTCAATCTGCTCTGCTGTGCGTTTGTTCAGCTAAGTGAGTTAAATCTCCCTTTAGATTCAGGAGTTAGAAACACGTTTCTGGTAAGAGCTGCGTTTGGACATTTCTCAGTGAATGGGAGTATATGCTGTAAGGAGAACTGTCTGCTTCTAAAACCAAAACGGAGCTACCTAACAGAACGGTCTTCAATGTGTGCATTCAACTTACAGAGTTAAACTCGTGTGTTGAAGGGGAAGTCTGGAAACGCTTTCTGTGGAGAGATCTCAAAACAGGCATTTCCAGGCATTTCCAACACTATTCCCGCATATAACGAAATAGCAGTAAAACTCTGCCTAAAACACAGAAGAAACGTATCCTTCAATCTGCTCTGCTGTGCGTTTGTTCAGCTAAGTGAGTTAAATCTCCCTTTAGATTCAGGAGTTAGAAACACGTTTCTGGTAAGAGCTCCGTTTGGACATTTCTCAGTGAATGGGAGTATATGCTGTAAGGAGAACTGTCTGCTTCTAAAACCAAAACGGAGCTACCTAACAGAACGGTCTTCAATGTGTGCATTCAACTTACAGAGTTAAACTCGTGTGTTGAAGGGGAAGTCTGGAAACGCTTTCTGTGGAGAGATCTCAAAACAGGCATTTCCAGGCATTTCCAGCACTATTCCCGCATATAACGAAATAGCAGTAAAACTCTGCCTAAAACACAGAAGAAACGTATCCTTCAATCTGCTCTGCTGTGCGTTTGTTCAGCTAAGTGAGTTAAATCTCCCTTTAGATTCAGGAGTTAGAAACACGTTTCTGGTAAGAGCTGCGTTTGGACATTTCTCAGTGAATGGGAGTATATGCTGTAAGGAGAACTGTCTGCTTCTAAAACCAAAACGGAGCTACCTAACAGAACGGTCTTCAATGTGTGCATTCAACTTACAGAGTTAAACTCGTGTGTTGAAGGGGAAGTCTGGAAACGCTTTCTGTGGAGAGATCTCAAAACAGGCATTTCCAGGCATTTCCAGCACTATTCCCGCATATAACGAAATAGCAGTAAAACTCTGCCTAAAACACAGAAGAAACGTATCCTTCAATCTGCTCTGCTGTGCGTTTGTTCAGCTAAGTGAGTTAAATCTCCCTTTAGATTCAGGAGTTAGAAACACGTTTCTGGTAAGAGCTGCGTTTGGACATTTCTCAGTGAATGGGAGTATATGCTGTAAGGAGAACTGTCTGCTTCTAAAACCAAAACGGAGCTACCTAACAGAACGGTCTTCAATGTGTGCATTCAACTTACAGAGTTAAACTCGTGTGTTGAAGGGGAAGTCTGGAAACGCTTTCTGTGGAGAGATCTCAAAACAGGCATTTCCAGGCATTTCCAGCACTATTCCCGCATATAACGAAATAACAGTAAAACTGTGCCTAAAACACAGAAGAAACGTATCCTTCAATCTGCTCTGCTGTGCGTTTGTTCAGCTAAGTGAGTTAAATCTCCCTTTAGATTCAGGAGTTAGAAACACGTTTCTGGTAAGAGCTGCGTTTGGACATTTCTCAGTGAATGGGAGTATATGCTGTAAGGAGAACTGTCTGCTTCTAAAACCAAAACGGAGCTACCTAACAGAACGGTCTTCAATGTGTGCATTCAACTTACAGAGTTAAACTCGTGTGTTGAAGGGGAAGTCTGGAAACGCTTTCTGTGGAGAGATCTCAAAACAGGCATTTCCAGGCATTTCCAGCACTATTCCCGCATATAACGAAATAGCAGTAAAACTCTGCCTAAAACACAGAAGAAACGTATCCTTCAATCTGCTCTGCTGTGCGTTTGTTCAGCTAAGTGAGTTAAATCTCCCTTTAGATTCAGGAGTTAGAAACACGTTTCTGGTAAGAGCTGCGTTTGGACATTTCTCAGTGAATGGGAGTATATGCTGTAAGGAGAACTGTCTGCTTCTAAAACCAAAACGGAGCTACCTAACAGAACGGTCTTCAATGTGTGCATTCAACTTACAGAGTTAAACTCGTGTGTTGAAGGGGAAGTCTGGAAACGCTTTCTGTGGAGAGATCTCAAAACAGGCATTTCCAGCACTATTCCCGCATATAACGAAATAGCAGTAAAACTCTGCCTAAAACACAGAAGAAACGTATCCTTCAATCTGCTCTGCTGTGCGTTTGTTCAGCTAAGTGAGTTACATCTCCCTTTAGATTCAGGAGTTAGAAACACGTTTCTGGTAAGAGCTGCGTTTGGACATTTCTCAGTGAATGGGAGTATATGCTGTAAGGAGAACTGTCTGCTTCTAAAACCAAAACGGAGCTACCTAACAGAACGGTCTTCAATGTGTGCATTCAACTTACAGAGTTAAACTCGTGTGTTGAAGGGGAAGTCTGGAAACGCTTTCTGTGGAGAGATCTCAAAACAGGCATTTCCAGCACTATTCCCGCATATAACGAAATAGCAGTAAAACTCTGCCTAAAACACAGAAGAAACGTATCCTTCAATCTGCTCTGCTGTGCGTTTGTTCAGCTAAGTGAGTTAAATCTCCCTTTAGATTCAGGAGTTAGAAACACGTTTCTGGTAAGAGCTGCGTTTGGACATTTCTCAGTGAATGGGAGTATATGCTGTAAGGAGAACTGTCTGCTTCTAAAACCAAAACGGAGCTACCTAACAGAACGGTCTTCAATGTGTGCATTCAACTTACAGAGTTAAACTCGTGTGTTGAAGGGGAAGTCTGGAAACGCTTTCTGTGGAGAGATCTCAAAACAGGCATTTCCAGGCATTTCCAGCACTATTCCCGCATATAACGAAATAGCAGTAAAACTCTGCCTAAAACACAGAAGAAACGTATCCTTCAATCTGCTCTGCTGTGCGTTTGTTCAGCTAAGTGAGTTAAATCTCCCTTTAGATTCAGGAGTTAGAAACACGTTTCTGGTAAGAGCTGCGTTTGGACATTTCTCAGTGAATGGGAGTATATGCTGTAAGGAGAACTGTCTGCTTCTAAAACCAAAACGGAGCTACCTAACAGAACGGTCTTCAATGTGTGCATTCAACTTACAGAGTTAAACTCGTGTGTTGAAGGGGAAGTCTGGAAACGCTTTCTGTGGAGAGATCTCAAAACAGGCCTTTCCAGGCATTTCCAGCACTATTCCCGCATATAACGAAATAGCAGTAAAACTCTGCCTAAAACACAGAAGAAACGTATCCTTCAATCTGCTCTGCTGTGCGTTTGTTCAGCTAAGTGAGTTAAATCTCCCTTTAGATTCAGGAGTTAGAAACACGTTTCTGGTAAGAGCTGCGTTTGGACATTTCTCAGTGAATGGGAGTATATGCTGTAAGGAGAACTGTCTGCTTCTAAAACCAAAACGGAGCTACCTAACAGAACGGTCTTCAATGTGTGCATTCAACTTACAGAGTTAAACTCGTGTGTTGAAGGGGAAGTCTGGAAACGCTTTCTGTGGAGAGATCTCAAAACAGGCATTTCCAGCACTATT
Organism: Saguinus oedipus; assembly: GCA_031835075.1. Classification (NCBI taxonomy): domain Eukaryota; kingdom Metazoa; phylum Chordata; class Mammalia; order Primates; family Cebidae; genus Saguinus; species Saguinus oedipus. The sequence goes on along the minus strand of JASSZA010000374.1, from coordinate 33,716 downwards.
CCCGCATATAACGAAATAGCAGTAAAACTCTGCCTAAAACACAGAAGAAACGTATCCTTCAATCTGCTCTGCTGTGCGTTTGTTCAGCTAAGTGAGTTAAATCTCCCTTTAGATTCAGGAGTTAGAAACACGTTTCTGGTAAGAGCTGCGTTTGGACATTTCTCAGTGAATGGGAACCTAGGCTGTAAGGAGAACTGTCTGCTTGTGAAAGCAAAACGGAGCTACCTAACAGAACGGTCTTCAATGTGTGCATTCAACTTACGGAGTTAAACTCGTGTGTTGAAGGGGAAGTCTGGAAACGCTTTCTGTGGAGAGATCTCAAAACAGGCATTTCCAGGCATTTCCAGCACTATTCCCGCATATAACGAAATAGCAGTAAAACTCTGCCTAAAACACAGAAGAAACGTATCCTTCAATCTGCTCTGCTGTGCGTTTGTTCAGCTAAGTGAGTTAAATCTCCCTTTAGATTCAGGAGTTAGAAACACGTTTCTGGTAAGAGCTGCGTTTGGACATTTCTCAGTGAATGGGAGTATATGCTGTAAGGAGAACTGTCTGCTTCTAAAACCAAAACGGAGCTACCTAACAGAACGGTCTTCAATGTGTGCATTCAACTTACAGAGTTAAACTCGTGTGTTGAAGGGGAAGTCTGGAAACGCTTTCTGTGGAGAGATCTCAAAACAGGCATTTCCAGCACTATTCCCGCATATAACGAAATAGCAGTAAAACTCTGCCTAAAACACAGAAGAAACGTATCCTTCAATCTGCTCTGCTGTGCGTTTGTTCAGCTAAGTGAGTTAAATCTCCCTTTAGATTCAGGAGTTAGAAACACGTTTCTGGTAAGAGCTGCGTTTGGACATTTCTCAGTGAATGGGAGTATATGCTGTAAGGAGAACTGTCTGCTTCTAAAACCAAAACGGAGCTACCTAACAGAACGGTCTTCAATGTGTGCATTCAACTTACAGAGTTAAACTCGTGTGTTGAAGGGGAAGTCTGGAAACGCTTTCTGTGGAGAGATCTCAAAACAGGCATTTCCAGGCATTTCCAGCACTATTCCCGCATATAACGAAATAGCAGTAAAACTCTGCCTAAAACACAGAAGAAACGTATCCTTCAATCTGCTCTGCTGTGCGTTTGTTCAGCTAAGTGAGTTAAATCTCCCTTTAGATTCAGGAGTTAGAAACACGTTTCTGGTAAGAGCTGCGTTTGGACATTTCTCAGTGAATGGGAGTATATGCTGTAAGGAGAACTGTCTGCTTCTAAAACCAAAACGGAGCTACCTAACAGAACGGTCTTCAATGTGTGCATTCAACTTACAGAGTTAAACTCGTGTGTTGAAGGGGAAGTCTGGAAACGCTTTCTGTGGAGAGATCTCAAAACAGGCATTTCCAGGCATTTCCAGCACTATTCCCGCATATAACGAAATAGCAGTAAAACTCTGCCTAAAACACAGAAGAAACGTATCCTTCAATCTGCTCTGCTGTGCGTTTGTTCAGCTAAGTGAGTTAAATCTCCCTTTAGATTCAGGAGTTAGAAACACGTTTCTGGTAAGAGCTGCGTTTGGACATTTCTCAGTGAATGGGAGTATATGCTGTAAGGAGAACTGTCTGCTTCTAAAACCAAAACGGAGCTACCTAACAGAACGGTCTTCAATGTGTGCATTCAACTTACAGAGTTAAACTCGTGTGTTGAAGGGGAAGTCTGGAAACGCTTTCTGTGGAGAGATCTCAAAACAGGCATTTCCAGCACTATTCCCGCATATAACGAAATAGCAGTAAAACTCTGCCTAAAACACAGAAGAAACGTATCCTTCAATCTGCTCTACTGTGCGTTTGTTCAGCTAAGTGAGTTACATCTCCCTTTAGATTCAGGAGTTAGAAACACGTTTCTGGTAAGAGCTGCGTTTGGACATTTCTCAGTGAATGGGAGTATATGCTGTAAGGAGAACTGTCTGCTTCTAAAACCAAAACGGAGCTACCTAACAGAACGGTCTTCAATGTGTGCATTCAACTTACAGAGTTAAACTCGTGTGTTGAAGGGGAAGTCTGGAAACGCTTTCTGTGGAGAGATCTCAAAACAGGCCTTTCCAGGCATTTCCAGCACTATTCCCGCATATAACGAAATAGCAGTAAAACTCTGCCTAAAACACAGAAGAAACGTATCCTTCAATCTGCTCTGCTGTGCGTTTGTTCAGCTAAGTGAGTTAAATCTCCCTTTAGATTCAGGAGTTAGAAACACGTTTCTGGTAAGAGCTGCGTTTGGACATTTCTCAGTGAATGGGAGTATATGCTGTAAGGAGAACTGTCTGCTTCTAAAACCAAAACGGAGCTACCTAACAGAACGGTCTTCAATGTGTGCATTCAACTTACAGAGTTAAACTCGTGTGTTGAAGGGGAAGTCTGGAAACGCTTTCTGTGGAGAGATCTCAAAACAGGAATTTCCAGGCATTTCCAGCACTATTCCCGCATATAACGAAATAGCAGTAAAACTCTGCCTAAAACACAGAAGAAACGTATCCTTCAATCTGCTCTGCTGTGCGTTTGTTCAGCTAAGTGAGTTAAATCTCCCTTTAGATTCAGGAGTTAGAAACACGTTTCTGGTAAGAGCTGCGTTTGGACATTTCTCAGTGAATGGGAGTATATGCTGTAAGGAGAACTGTCTGCTTCTAAAACCAAAACGGAGCTACCTAACAGAACGGTCTTCAATGTGTGCATTCAACTTACAGAGTTAAACTCGTGTGTTGAAGGGGAAGTCTGGAAACGCTTTCTGTGGAGAGATCTCAAAACAGGCCTTTCCAGGCATTTCCGGCACTATTCCCGCATATAACGAAATAGCAGTAAAACTCTGCCTAAAACACAGAAGAAACGTATCCTTCAATCTGCTCTGCTGTGCGTTTGTTCAGCTAAGTGAGTTAAATCTCCCTTTAGATTCAGGAGTTAGAAACACGTTTCTGGTAAGAGCTGCGTTTGGACATTTCTCAGTGAATGGGAGTATATGCTGTAAGGAGAACTGTCTGCTTCTAAAACCAAAACGGAGCTACCTAACAGAACGGTCTTCAATGTGTGCATTCAAATTACAGAGTTAAACTCGTGTGTTGAAGGGGAAGTCTGGAAACGCTTTCTGTGGAGAGATCTCAAAACAGGCATTTCCAGCACTATTCCCGCATATAACGAAATAGCAGTAAAACTCTGCCTAAAACACAGAAGAAACGTATCCTTCAATCTGCTCTGCTGTGCGTTTGTTCAGCTAAGTGAGTTAAATCTCCCTTTAGATTCAGGAGTTAGAAACACGTTTCTGGTAAGAGCTGCGTTTGGACATTTCTCAGTGAATGGGAGTATATGCTGTAAGGAGAACTGTCTGCTTCTAAAACCAAAACGGAGCTACCTAACAGAACGGTCTTCAATGTGTGCATTCAACTTACAGAGTTAAACTCGTGTGTTGAAGGGGAAGTCTGGAAACGCTTTCTGTGGAGAGATCTCAAAACAGGCATTTCCAGCACTATTCCCGCATATAACGAAATAGCAGTAAAACTCTGCCTAAAACACAGAAGAAACGTATCCTTCAATCTGCTCTGCTGTGCGTTTGTTCAGCTAAGTGAGTTAAATCTCCCTTTAGATTCAGGAGTTAGAAACACGTTTCTGGTAAGAGCTGCGTTTGGACATTTCTCAGTGAATGGGAGTATATGCTGTAAGGAGAACTGTCTGCTTCTAAAACCAAAACGGAGCTACCTAACAGAACGGTCTTCAATGTGTGCATTCAACTTACAGAGTTAAACTCGTGTGTTGAAGGGGAAGTCTGGAAACGCTTTCTGTGGAGAGATCTCAAAACAGGCATTTCCAGCACTATTCCCGCATATAACGAAATAGCAGTAAAACTCTGCCTAAAACACAGAAGAAACGTATCCTTCAATCTGCTCTGCTGTGCGTTTGTTCAGCTAAGTGAGTTACATCTCCCTTTAGATTCAGGAGTTAGACACACGTTTCTGGTAAGAGCTGCGTTTGGACATTTCTCAGTGAATGGGAGTATATGCTCTAAGGAGAACTGTCTGCTTCTAAAACCAAAACGGAGCTACCTAACAGAACGGTCTTCAATGTGTGCATTCAACTTACAGAGTTAAACTCGTGTGTTGTAGGGGAAGTCTGGAAACGCTTTCTGTGGAGAGATCTCAAAACAGGCCTTTCCAGGCATTTCCAGCACTAATCCCGCATATAACGAAATAGCAGTAAAACTCTGCCTAAAACACAGAAGAAACGTATCCTTCAATCTGCTCTGCTGTGCGTTTGTTCAGCTAAGTGAGTTAAATCTCCCTTTAGATTCAGGAGTTAGAAACACGTTTCTGGTAAGAGCTGCGTTTGGACATTTCTCAGTGAATGGGAGTATATGCTGTAAGGAGAACTGTCTGCTTCTAAAACCAAAACGGAGCTACCTAACAGAACGGTCTTCAATGTGTGCATTCAACTTACAGAGTTAAACTCGTGTGTTGAAGGGGAAGTCTGGAAACGCTTTCTGTGGAGAGATCTCAAAACAGGCATTTCCAGGCATTTCCAGCACTATTCCCGCATATAACGAAATAGCAGTAAAACTCTGCCTAAAACACAGAAGAAACGTATCCTTCAATCTGCTCTGCTGTGCGTTTGTTCAGCTAAGTGATTTAAATCTCCCTTTAGATTCAGGAGTTAGAAACACGTTTCTGGTAAGAGCTGCGTTTGGACATTTCTCAGTGAATGGGAGTATATGCTGTAAGGAGAACTGTCTGCTTCTAAAACCAAAACGGAGCTACCTAACAGAACGGTCTTCAATGTGTGCATTCAACTTACAGAGTTAAACTCGTGTGTTGAAGGGGAAGTCTGGAAACGCTTTCTGTGGAGAGATCTCAAAACAGGCCTTTCCAGGCATTTCCAGCACTATTCCCGCATATAACGAAATAGCAGTAAAACTCTGCCTAAAACACAGAAGAAACGTATCCTTCAATCTGCTCTGCTGTGCGTTTGTTCAGCTAAGTGAGTTAAATCTCCCTTTAGATTCAGGAGTTAGAAACACGTTTCTGGTAAGAGCTGCGTTTGGACATTTCTCAGTGAATGGGAGTATATGCTGTAAGGAGAACTGTCTGCTTCTAAAACCAAAACGGAGCTACCTAACAGAACGGTCTTCAATGTGTGCATTCAACTTACAGAGTTAAACTCGTGTGTTGAAGGGGAAGTCTGGAAACGCTTTCTGTGGAGAGATCTCAAAACAGGCCTTTCCAGGCATTTCCAGCACTATTCCCGCATATAACGAAATAGCAGTAAAACTCTGCCTAAAACACAGAAGAAACGTATCCTTCAATCTGCTCTGCTGTGCGTTTGTTCAGCTAAGTGAGTTAAATCTCCCTTTAGATTCAGGAGTTAGAAACACGTTTCTGGTAAGAGCTGCGTTTGGACATTTCTCAGTGAATGGGAGTATATGCTGTAAGGAGAACTGTCTGCTTCTAAAACCAAAACGGAGCTACCTAACAGAACGGTCTTCAATGTGTGCATTCAACTTACAGAGTTAAACTCGTGTGTTGAAGGGGAAGTCTGGAAACGCTTTCTGTGGAGAGATCTCAAAACAGGCATTTCCAGGCATTTCCAGCACTATTCCCGCATATAACGAAATAGCAGTAAAACTCTGCCTAAAACACAGAAGAAACGTATCCTTCAATCTGCTCTGCTGTGCGTTTGTTCAGCTAAGTGAGTTAAATCTCCCTTTAGATTCAGGAGTTAGAAACACGTTTCTGGTAAGAGCTGCGTTTGGACATTTCTCAGTGAATGGGAGTATATGCTGTAAGGAGAACTGTCTGCTTCTAAAACCAAAACGGAGCTACCTAACAGAACGGTCTTCAATGTGTGCATTCAACTTACAGAGTTAAACTCGTGTGTTGAAGGGGAAGTCTGGAAACGCTTTCTGTGGAGAGATCTCAAAACAGGCCTTTCCAGGCATTTCCAGCACTATTCCCGCATATAACGAAATAGCAGTAAAACTCTGCCTAAAACACAGAAGAAACGTATCCTTCAATCTGCTCTGCTGTGCGTTTGTTCAGCTAAGTGAGTTAAATCTCCCTTTAGATTCAGGAGTTAGAAACACGTTTCTGGTAAGAGCTGCGTTTGGACATTTCTCAGTGAATGGGAGTATATGCTGTAAGGAGAACTGTCTGCTTCTAAAACCAAAACGGAGCTACCTAACAGAACGGTCTTCAATGTGTGCATTCAACTTACAGAGTTAAACTCGTGTGTTGAAGGGGAAGTCTGGAAACGCTTTCTGTGGAGAGATCTCAAAACAGGCATTTCCAGCACTATTCCCGCATATAACGAAATAGCAGTAAAACTCTGCCTAAAACACAGAAGAAACGTATCCTTCAATCTGCTCTGCTGTGCGTTTGTTCAGCTAAGTGAGTTAAATCTCCCTTTAGATTCAGGAGTTAGAAACACGTTTCTGGTAAGAGCTGCGTTTGGACATTTCTCAGTGAATGGGAGTATATGCTGTAAGGAGAACTGTCTGCTTCTAAAACCAAAACGGAGCTACCTAACAGAACGGTCTTCAATGTGTGCATTCAACTTACAGAGTTAAACTCGTGTGTTGAAGGGGAAGTCTGGAAACGCTTTCTGTGGAGAGATCTCAAAACAGGCATTTCCAGGCATTTCCAGCACTATTCCCGCATATAACGAAATAGCAGTAAAACTCTGCCTAAAACACAGAAGAAACGTATCCTTCAATCTGCTCTGCTGTGCGTTTGTTCAGCTAAGTGAGTTAAATCTCCCTTTAGATTCAGGAGTTAGAAACACGTTTCTGGTAAGAGCTGCGTTTAGACATTTCTCAGTGAATGGGAGTATATGCTGTAAGGAGAACTGTCTGCTTCTAAAACCAAAACGGAGCTACCTAACAGAACGGTCTTCAATGTGTGCATTCAACTTACAGAGTTAAACTCGTGTGTTGAAGGGGAAGTCTGGAAACGCTTTCTGTGGAGAGATCTCAAAACAGGCCTTTCCAGGCATTTCCAGCACTATTCCCGCATATAACGAAATAGCAGTAAAACTCTGCCTAAAACACAGAAGAAACGTATCCTTCAATCTGCTCTGCTGTGCGTTTGTTCAGCTAAGTGAGTTAAATCTCCCTTTAGATTCAGGAGTTAGAAACACGTTTCTGGTAAGAGCTGCGTTTGGACATTTCTCAGTGAATGGGAGTATATGCTGTAAGGAGAACTGTCTGCTTCTAAAACCAAAACGGAGCTACCTAACAGAACGGTCTTCAATGTGTGCATTCAACTTACAGAGTTAAACTCGTGTGTTGAAGGGGAAGTCTGGAAACGCTTTCTGTGGAGAGATCTCAAAACAGGCATTTCCAGGCATTTCCAGCACTATTCCCGCATATAACGAAATAGCAGTAAAACTCTGCCTAAAACACAGAAGAAACGTATCCTTCAATCTGCTCTGCTGTGCGTTTGTTCAGCTAAGTGAGTTAAATCTCCCTTTAGATTCAGGAGTTAGAAACACGTTTCTGGTAAGAGCTGCGTTTGGACATTTCTCAGTGAATGGGAGTATATGCTGTAAGGAGAACTGTCTGCTTCTAAAACCAAAACGGATCTACCTAACAGAACGGTCTTCAATGTGTGCATTCAACTTACAGAGTTAAACTCGTGTGTTGAAGGGGAAGTCTGGAAACGCTTTCTGTGGAGAGATCTCAAAACAGGCCTTTCCAGGCATTTCCAGCACTATTCCCGCATATAACGAAATAGCAGTAAAACTCTGCCTAAAACACAGAAGAAACGTATCCTTCAATCTGCTCTGCTGTGCGTTTGTTCAGCTAAGTGAGTTAAATCTCCCTTTAGATTCAGGAGTTAGAAACACGTTTCTGGTAAGAGCTGCGTTTGGACATTTCTCAGTGAATGGGAGTATATGCTGTAAGGAGAACTGTCTGCTTCTAAAACCAAAACGGAGCTACCTAACAGAACGGTCTTCAATGTGTGCATTCAACTTACAGAGTTAAACTCGTGTGTTGAAGGGGAAGTCTGGAAACGCTTTCTGTGGAGAGATCTCAAAACAGGCATTTCCAGGCATTTCCAGCACTATTCCCGCATATAACGAAATAGCAGTAAAACTCTGCCTAAAACACAGAAGAAACGTATCCTTCAATCTGCTCTGCTGTGCGTTTGTTCAGCTAAGTGAGTTAAATCTCCCTTTAGATTCAGGAGTTAGAAACACGTTTCTGGTAAGAGCTGCGTTTGGACATTTCTCAGTGAATGGGAGTATATGCTGTAAGGAGAACTGTCTGCTTCTAAAACCAAAACGGAGCTACCTAACAGAACGGTCTTCAATGTGTGCATTCAACTTACAGAGTTAAACTCGTGTGTTGAAGGGGAAGTCTGGAAACGCTTTCTGTGGAGAGATCTCAAAACAGGCATTTCCAGGCATTTCCAGCACTATTCCCGCATATAACGAAATAGCAGTAAAACTCTGCCTAAAACACAGAAGAAACGTATCCTTCAATCTGCTCTGCTGTGCGTTTGTTCAGCTAAGTGAGTTAAATCTCCCTTTAGATTCAGGAGTTAGAAACACGTTTCTGGTAAGAGCTGCGTTTGGACATTTCTCAGTGAATGGGAGTATATGCTGTAAGGAGAACTGTCTGCTTCTAAAACCAAAACGGAGCTACCTAACAGAACGGTCTTCAATGTGTGCATTCAACTTACAGAGTTAAACTCGTGTGTTGAAGGGGAAGTCTGGAAACGCTTTCTGTGGAGAGATCTCAAAACAGGCATTTCCAGCACTATTCCCGCATATAACGAAATAGCAGTAAAACTCTGCCTAAAACACAGAAGAAACGTATCCTTCAATCTGCTCTGCTGTGCGTTTGTTCAGCTAAGTGAGTTAAATCTCCCTTTAGATTCAGGAGTTAGAAACACGTTTCTGGTAAGAGCTGCGTTTGGACATTTCTCAGTGAATGGGAGTATATGCTGTAAGGAGAACTGTCTGCTTCTAAAACCAAAACGGAGCTACCTAACAGAACGGTCTTCAATGTGTGCATTCAACTTACAGAGTTAAACTCGTGTGTTGAAGGGGAAGTCTGGAAACGCTTTCTGTGGAGAGATCTCAAAACAGGCATTTCCAGCACTATTCCCGCATATAACGAAATAGCAGTAAAACTCTGCCTAAAACACAGAAGAAACGTATCCTTCAATCTGCTCTGCTGTGCGTTTGTTCAGCTAAGTGAGTTACATCTCCCTTTAGATTCAGGAGTTAGACACACGTTTCTGGTAAGAGCTGCGTTTGGACATTTCTCAGTGAATGGGAGTATATGCTCTAAGGAGAACTGTCTGCTTCTAAAACCAAAACGGAGCTACCTAACAGAACGGTCTTCAATGTGTGCATTCAACTTACAGAGTTAAACTCGTGTGTTGAAGGGGAAGTCTGGAAACGCTTTCTGTGGAGAGATCTCAAAACAGGCCTTTCCAGGCATTTCCAGCACTATTCCCGCATATAACGAAATAGCAGTAAAACTCTGCCTAAAACACAGAAGAAACGTATCCTTCAATCTGCTCTGCTGTGCGTTTGTTCAGCTAAGTGAGTTAAATCTCCCTTTAGATTCAGGAGTTAGAAACACGTTTCTGGTAAGAGCTGCGTTTGGACATTTCTCAGTGAATGGGAGTATATGCTGTAAGGAGAACTGTCTGCTTCTAAAACCAAAACGGAGCTACCTAACAGAACGGTCTTCAATGTGTGCATTCAACTTACAGAGTTAAACTCGTGTGTTGAAGGGGAAGTCTGGAAACGCTTTCTGTGGAGAGATCTCAAAACAGGCATTTCCAGCACTATTCCCGCATATAACGAAATAGCAGTAAAACTCTGCCTAAAACACAGAAGAAACGTATCCTTCAATCTGCTCTGCTGTGCGTTTGTTCAGCTAAGTGAGTTACATCTCCCTTTAGATTCAGGAGTTAGACACACGTTTCTGGTAAGAGCTGCGTTTGGACATTTCTCAGTGAATGGGAGTATATGCTGTAAGGAGAACTGTCTGCTTCTAAAACCAAAACGGAGCTACCTAACAGAACGGTCTTCAATGTGTGCATTCAACTTACAGAGTTAAACTCGTGTGTTGAAGGGGAAGTCTGGAAACGCTTTCTGTGGAGAGATCTCAAAACAGGCATTTCCAGGCATTTCCAGCACTATTCCCGCATATAACGAAATAGCAGTAAAACTCTGCCTAAAACACAGAAGAAACGTATCCTTCAATCTGCTCTGCTGTGCGTTTGTTCAGCTAAGTGAGTTAAATCTCCCTTTAGATTCAGGAGTTAGAAACACGTTTCTGGTAAGAGCTGCGTTTGGACATTTCTCAGTGAATGGGAGTATATGCTGTAAGGAGAACTGTCTGCTTCTAAAACCAAAACGGAGCTACCTAACAGAACGGTCTTCAATGTGTGCATTCAACTTACAGAGTTAAACTCGTGTGTTGAAGGGGAAGTCTGGAAACGCTTTCTGTGGAGAGATCTCAAAACAGGCATTTCCAGGCATTTCCAGCACTATTCCCGCATATAACGAAATAGCAGTAAAACTCTGCCTAAAACACAGAAGAAACGTATCCTTCAATCTGCTCTGCTGTGCGTTTGTTCAGCTAAGTGAGTTAAATCTCCCTTTAGATTCAGGAGTTAGAAACACGTTTCTGGTAAGAGCTGCGTTTGGACATTTCTCAGTGAATGGGAGTATATGCTGTAAGGAGAACTGTCTGCTTCTAAAACCAAAACGGAGCTACCTAACAGAACGGTCTTCAATGTGTGCATTCAACTTACAGAGTTAAACTCGTGTGTTGAAGGGGAAGTCTGGAAACGCTTTCTGTGGAGAGATCTCAAAACAGGCATTTCCAGCACTATTCCCGCATATAACGAAATAGCAGTAAAACTCTGCCTAAAACACAGAAGAAACGTATCCTTCAATCTGCTCTGCTGTGCGTTTGTTCAGCTAAGTGAGTTACATCTCCCTTTAGATTCAGGAGTTAGACACACGTTTCTGGTAAGAGCTGCGTTTGGACATTTCTCAGTGAATGGGAGTATATGCTCTAAGGAGAACTGTCTGCTTCTAAAACCAAAACGGAGCTACCTAACAGAACGGTCTTCAATGTGTGCATTCAACTTACAGAGTTAAACTCGTGTGTTGAAGGGGAAGTCTGGAAACGCTTTCTGTGGAGAGATCTCAAAACAGGCCTTTCCAGGCATTTCCAGCACTAATCCCGCATATAACGAAATAGCAGTAAAACTCTGCCTAAAACACAGAAGAAACGTATCCTTCAATCTGCTCTGCTGTGCGTTTGTTCAGCTAAGTGAGTTAAATCTCCCTTTAGATTCAGGAGTTAGAAACACGTTTCTGGTAAGAGCTGCGTTTGGACATTTCTCAGTGAATGGGAGTATATGCTGTAAGGAGAACTGTCTGCTTCTAAAACCAAAACGGAGCTACCTAACAGAACGGTCTTCAATGTGTGCATTCAACTTACAGAGTTAAACTCGTGTGTTGAAGGGGAAGTCTGGAAACGCTTTCTGTGGAGAGATCTCAAAACAGGCATTTCCAGCACTGTTCCCGCATATAACGAAATAGCAGTAAAACTCTGCCTAAAACACAGAAGAAACGTATCCTTCAATCTGCTCTGCTGTGCGTTTGTTCAGCTAAGTGAGTTACATCTCCCTTTAGATTCAGGAGTTAGACACACGTTTCTGGTAAGAGCTGCGTTTGGACATTTCTCAGTGAATGGGAGTATATGCTGTAAGGAGAACTGTCTGCTTCTAAAACCAAAACGGAGCTACCTAACAGAACGGTCTTCAATGTGTGCATTCAACTTACAGAGTTAAACTCGTGTGTTGAAGGGGAAGTCTGGAAACGCTTTCTGTGGAGAGATCTCAAAACAGGCATTTCCAGGCATTTCCAGCACTATTCCCGCATATAACGAAATAGCAGTAAAACTCTGCCTAAAACACAGAAGAAACGTATCCTTCAATCTGCTCTGCTGTGCGTTTGTTCAGCTAAGTGAGTTAAATCTCCCTTTAGATTCAGGAGTTAGAAACACGTTTCTGGTAAGAGCTGCGTTTGGACATTTCTCAGTGAATGGGAGTATATGCTGTAAGGAGAACTGTCTGCTTCTAAAACCAAAACGGAGCTACCTAACAGAACGGTCTTCAATGTGTGCATTCAACTTACAGAGTTAAACTCGTGTGTTGAAGGGGAAGTCTGGAAACGCTTTCTGTGGAGAGATTTCAAAACAGGCCTTTCCAGGCATTTCCAGCACTATTCCCGCATATAACGAAATAGCAGTAAAACTCTGCCTAAAACACAGAAGAAACGTATCCTTCAATCTGCTCTGCTGTGCGTTTGTTCAGCTAAGTGAGTTAAATCTCCCTTTAGATTCAGGAGTTAGAAACACGTTTCTGGTAAGAGCTGCGTTTGGACATTTCTCAGTGAATGGGAGTATATGCTGTAAGGAGAACTGTCTGCTTCTAAAACCAAAACGGAGCTACCTAACAGAACGGTCTTCAATGTGTGCATTCAACTTACAGAGTTAAACTCGTGTGTTGAAGGGGAAGTCTGGAAACGCTTTCTGTGGAGAGATCTCAAAACAGGCATTTCCAGGCATTTCCAGCACTATTCCCGCATATAACGAAATAGCAGTAAAACTCTGCCTAAAACACAGAAGAAACGTATCCTTCAATCTGCTCTGCTGTGCGTTTGTTCAGCTAAGTGAGTTAAATCTCCCTTTAGATTCAGGAGTTAGAAACACGTTTCTGGTAAGAGCTGCGTTTGGACATTTCTCAGTGAATGGGAGTATATGCTGTAAGGAGAACTGTCTGCTTCTAAAACCAAAACGGAGCTACCTAACAGAACGGTCTTCAATGTGTGCATTCAACTTACAGAGTTAAACTCGTGTGTTGAAGGGGAAGTCTGGAAACGCTTTCTGTGGAGAGATCTCAAAACAGGCATTTCCAGGCATTTCCAGCACTATTCCCGCATATAACGAAATAGCAGTAAAACTCTGCCTAAAACACAGAAGAAACGTATCCTTCAATCTGCTCTGCTGTGCGTTTGTTCAGCTAAGTGAGTTAAATCTCCCTTTAGATTCAGGAGTTAGAAACACGTTTCTGGTAAGAGCTGCGTTTGGACATTTCTCAGTGAATGGGAGTATATGCTGTAAGGAGAACTGTCTGCTTCTAAAACCAAAACGGAGCTACCTAACAGAACGGTCTTCAATGTGTGCATTCAACTTACAGAGTTAAACTCGTGTGTTGAAGGGGAAGTCTGGAAACGCTTTCTGTGGAGAGATCTCAAAACAGGCATTTCCAGGCATTTCCAGCACTATTCCCGCATATAACGAAATAGCAGTAAAACTCTGCCTAAAACACAGAAGAAACGTATCCTTCAATCTGCTCTGCTGTGCGTTTGTTCAGCTAAGTGAGTTAAATCTCCCTTTAGATTCAGGAGTTAGAAACACGTTTCTGGTAAGAGCTGCGTTTGGACATTTCTCAGTGAATGGGAGTATATGCTGTAAGGAGAACTGTCTGCTTCTAAAACCAAAACGGAGCTACCTAACAGAACGGTCTTCAATGTGTGCATTCAACTTACAGAGTTAAACTCGTGTGTTGAAGGGGAAGTCTGGAAACGCTTTCTGTGGAGAGATCTCAAAACAGGCATTTCCAGGCATTTCCAACACTATTCCCGCATATAACGAAATAGCAGTAAAACTCTGCCTAAAACACAGAAGAAACGTATCCTTCAATCTGCTCTGCTGTGCGTTTGTTCAGCTAAGTGAGTTAAATCTCCCTTTAGATTCAGGAGTTAGAAACACGTTTCTGGTAAGAGCTGCGTTTGGACATTTCTCAGTGAATGGGAGTATATGCTGTAAGGAGAACTGTCTGCTTCTAAAACCAAAACGGAGCTACCTAACAGAACGGTCTTCAATGTGTGCATTCAACTTACAGAGTTAAACTCGTGTGTTGAAGGGGAAGTCTGGAAACGCTTTCTGTGGAGAGATCTCAAAACAGGCATTTCCAGGCATTTCCAGCACTATTCCCGCATATAACGAAATAGCAGTAAAACTCTGCCTAAAACACAGAAGAAACGTATCCTTCAATCTGCTCTGCTGTGCGTTTGTTCAGCTAAGTGAGTTAAATCTCCCTTTAGATTCAGGAGTTAGAAACACGTTTCTGGTAAGAGCTGCGTTTGGACATTTCTCAGTGAATGGGAGTATATGCTGTAAGGAGAACTGTCTGCTTCTAAAACCAAAACGGAGCTACCTAACAGAACGGTCTTCAATGTGTGCATTCAACTTACAGAGTTAAACTCGTGTGTTGAAGGGGAAGTCTGGAAACGCTTTCTGTGGAGAGATCTCAAAACAGGCATTTCCAGGCATTTCCAGCACTATTCCCGCATATAACGAAATAGCAGTAAAACTCTGCCTAAAACACAGAAGAAACGTATCCTTCAATCTGCTCTGCTGTGCGTTTGTTCAGCTAAGTGAGTTAAATCTCCCTTTAGATTCAGGAGTTAGAAACACGTTTCTGGTAAGAGCTGCGTTTGGACATTTCTCAGTGAATGGGAGTATATGCTGTAAGGAGAACTGTCTGCTTCTAAAACCAAAACGGAGCTACCTAACAGAACGGTCTTCAATGTGTGCATTCAACTTACAGAGTTAAACTCGTGTGTTGAAGGGGAAGTCTGGAAACGCTTTCTGTGGAGAGATCTCAAAACAGGCCTTTCCAGGCATTTCCAGCACTATTCCCGCATATAACGAAATAGCAGTAAAACTCTGCCTAAAACACCGAAGAAACGTATCCTTCAATCTGCTCTGCTGTGCGTTTGTTCAGCTAAGTGAGTTAAATCTCCCTTTAGATTCAGGAGTTAGAAACACGTTTCTGGTAAGAGCTGCGTTTGGACATTTCTCAGTGAATGGGAGTATATGCTGTAAGGAGAACTGTCTGCTTCTAAAACCAAAACGGAGCTACCTAACAGAACGGTCTTCAATGTGTGCATTCAACTTACAGAGTTAAACTCGTGTGTTGAAGGGGAAGTCTGGAAACGCTTTCTGTGGAGAGATCTCAAAACAGGCATTTCCAGCACTATTCCCGCATATAACGAAATAGCAGTAAAACTCTGCCTAAAACACAGAAGAAACGTATCCTTCAATCTGCTCTGCTGTGCGTTTGTTCAGCTAAGTGAGTTAAATCTCCCTTTAGATTCAGGAGTTAGAAACACGTTTCTGGTAAGAGCTGCGTTTGGACATTTCTCAGTGAATGGGAACCTAGGCTGTAAGGAGAACTGTCTGCTTGTGAAAGCAAAACGGAGCTACCTAACAGAACGGTCTTCAATGTGTGCATTCAACTTACAGAGTTAAACTCGTGTGTTGAAGGGGAAGTCTGGAAACGCTTTCTGTGGAGAGATCTCAAAACAGGCATTTCCAGGCATTTCCAGCACTATTCCCGCATATAACGAAATAGCAGTAAAACTCTGCCTAAAACACAGAAGAAACGTATCCTTCAATCTGCTCTGCTGTGCGTTTGTTCAGCTAAGTGAGTTAAATCTCCCTTTAGATTCAGGAGTTAGAAACACGTTTCTGGTAAGAGCTGCGTTTGGACATTTCTCAGTGAATGGGAGTATATGCTGTAAGGAGAACTGTCTGCTTCTAAAACCAAAACGGAGCTACCTAACAGAACGGTCTTCAATGTGTGCATTCAACTTACAGAGTTAAACTCGTGTGTTGAAGGGGAAGTCTGGAAACGCTTTCTGTGGAGAGATCTCAAAACAGGCATTTCCAGGCATTTCCAGCACTATTCCCGCATATAACGAAATAGCAGTAAAACTCTGCCTAAAACACAGAAGAAACGTATCCTTCAATCTGCTCTGCTGTGCGTTTGTTCAGCTAAGTGAGTTAAATCTCCCTTTAGATTCAGGAGTTAGAAACACGTTTCTGGTAAGAGCTGCGTTTGGACATTTCTCAGTGAATGGGAGTATATGCTGTAAGGAGAACTGTCTGCTTCTAAAACCAAAACGGAGCTACCTAACAGAACGGTCTTCAATGTGTGCATTCAACTTACAGAGTTAAACTCGTGTGTTGAAGGGGAAGTCTGGAAACGCTTTCTGTGGAGAGATCTCAAAACAGGCATTTCCAGCACTATTCCCGCATATAACGAAATAGCAGTAAAACTCTGCCTAAAACACAGAAGAAACGTATCCTTCAATCTGCTCTACTGTGCGTTTGTTCAGCTAAGTGAGTTACATCTCCCTTTAGATTCAGGAGTTAGAAACACGTTTCTGGTAAGAGCTGCGTTTGGACATTTCTCAGTGAATGGGAGTATATGCTGTAAGGAGAACTGTCTGCTTCTAAAACCAAAACGGAGCTACCTAACAGAACGGTCTTCAATGTGTGCATTCAACTTACAGAGTTAAACTCGTGTGTTGAAGGGGAAGTCTGGAAACGCTTTCTGTGGAGAGATCTCAAAACAGGCCTTTCCAGGCATTTCCAGCACTATTCCCGCATATAACGAAATAGCAGTAAAACTCTGCCTAAAACACAGAAGAAACGTATCCTTCAATCTGCTCTGCTGTGCGTTTGTTCAGCTAAGTGAGTTAAATCTCCCTTTAGATTCAGGAGTTAGAAACACGTTTCTGGTAAGAGCTGCGTTTGGACATTTCTCAGTGAATGGGAGTATATGCTGTAAGGAGAACTGTCTGCTTCTAAAACCAAAACGGAGCTACCTAACAGAACGGTCTTCAATGTGTGCATTCAACTTACAGAGTTAAACTCGTGTGTTGAAGGGGAAGTCTGGAAACGCTTTCTGTGGAGAGATTTCAAAACAGGCCTTTCCAGGCATTTCCAGCACTATTCCCGCATATAACGAAATAGCAGTAAAACTCTGCCTAAAACACAGAAGAAACGTATCCTTCAATCTGCTCTGCTGTGCGTTTGTTCAGCTAAGTGAGTTAAATCTCCCTTTAGATTCAGGAGTTAGAAACACGTTTCTGGTAAGAGCTGCGTTTGGACATTTCTCAGTGAATGGGAGTATATGCTGTAAGGAGAACTGTCTGCTTCTAAAACCAAAACGGAGCTACCTAACAGAACGGTCTTCAATGTGTGCATTCAACTTACAGAGTTAAACTCGTGTGTTGAAGGGGAAGTCTGGAAACGCTTTCTGTGGAGAGATCTCAAAACAGGCATTTCCAGGCATTTCCAGCACTATTCCCGCATATAACGAAATAGCAGTAAAACTCTGCCTAAAACACAGAAGAAACGTATCCTTCAATCTGCTCTGCTGTGCGTTTGTTCAGCTAAGTGAGTTAAATCTCCCTTTAGATTCAGGAGTTAGAAACACGTTTCTGGTAAGAGCTGCGTTTGGACATTTCTCAGTGAATGGGAGTATATGCTGTAAGGAGAACTGTCTGCTTCTAAAACCAAAACGGAGCTACCTAACAGAACGGTCTTCAATGTGTGCATTCAACTTACAGAGTTAAACTCGTGTGTTGAAGGGGAAGTCTGGAAACGCTTTCTGTGGAGAGATCTCAAAACAGGCATTTCCAGCACTATTCCCGCATATAACGAAATAGCAGTAAAACTCTGCCTAAAACACAGAAGAAACGTATCCTTCAATCTGCTCTGCTGTGCGTTTGTTCAGCTAAGTGAGTTACATCTCCCTTTAGATTCAGGAGTTAGACACACGTTTCTGGTAAGAGCTGCGTTTGGACATTTCTCAGTGAATGGGAGTATATGCTCTAAGGAGAACTGTCTGCTTCTAAAACCAAAACGGAGCTACCTAACAGAACGGTCTTCAATGTGTGCATTCAACTTACAGAGTTAAACTCGTGTGTTGAAGGGGAAGTCTGGAAACGCTTTCTGTGGAGAGATCTCAAAACAGGCCTTTCCAGGCATTTCCAGCACTAATCCCGCATATAACGAAATAGCAGTAAAACTCTGCCTAAAACACAGAAGAAACGTATCCTTCAATCTGCTCTGCTGTGCGTTTGTTCAGCTAAGTGAGTTAAATCTCCCTTTAGATTCAGGAGTTAGAAACACGTTTCTGGTAAGAGCTGCGTTTGGACATTTCTCAGTGAATGGGAGTATATGCTGTAAGGAGAACTGTCTGCTTCTAAAACCAAAACGGAGCTACCTAACAGAACGGTCTTCAATGTGTGCATTCAACTTACAGAGTTAAACTCGTGTGTTGAAGGGGAAGTCTGGAAACGCTTTCTGTGGAGAGATCTCAAAACAGGCATTTCCAGCACTATTCCCGCATATAACGAAATAGCAGTAAAACTCTGCCTAAAACACAGAAGAAACGTATCCTTCAATCTGCTCTGCTGTGCGTTTGTTCAGCTAAGTGAGTTACATCTCCCTTTAGATTCAGGAGTTAGACACACGTTTCTGGTAAGAGCTGCGTTTGGACATTTCTCAGTGAATGGGAGTATATGCTGTAAGGAGAACTGTCTGCTTCTAAAACCAAAACGGAGCTACCTAACAGAACGGTCTTCAATGTGTGCATTCAACTTACAGAGTTAAACTCGTGTGTTGAAGGGGAAGTCTGGAAACGCTTTCTGTGGAGAGATCTCAAAACAGGCATTTCCAGGCATTTCCAGCACTATTCCCGCATATAACGAAATAGCAGTAAAACTCTGCCTAAAACACAGAAGAAACGTATCCTTCAATCTGCTCTGCTGTGCGTTTGTTCAGCTAAGTGAGTTAAATCTCCCTTTAGATTCAGGAGTTAGAAACACGTTTCTGGTAAGAGCTGCGTTTGGACATTTCTCAGTGAATGGGAGTATATGCTGTAAGGAGAACTGTCTGCTTCTAAAACCAAAACGGAGCTACCTAACAGAACGGTCTTCAATGTGTGCATTCAACTTACAGAGTTAAACTCGTGTGTTGAAGGGGAAGTCTGGAAACGCTTTCTGTGGAGAGATTTCAAAACAGGCCTTTCCAGGCATTTCCAGCACTATTCCCGCATATAACGAAATAGCAGTAAAACTCTGCCTAAAACACAGAAGAAACGTATCCTTCAATCTGCTCTGCTGTGCGTTTGTTCAGCTAAGTGAGTTAAATCTCCCTTTAGATTCAGGAGTTAGAAACACGTTTCTGGTAAGAGCTGCGTTTGGACATTTCTCAGTGAATGGGAGTATATGCTGTAAGGAGAACTGTCTGCTTCTAAAACCAAAACGGAGCTACCTAACAGAACGGTCTTCAATGTGTGCATTCAACTTACAGAGTTAAACTCGTGTGTTGAAGGGGAAGTCTGGAAACGCTTTCTGTGGAGAGATCTCAAAACAGGCATTTCCAGGCATTTCCAGCACTATTCCCGCATATAACGAAATAGCAGTAAAACTCTGCCTAAAACACAGAAGAAACGTATCCTTCAATCTGCTCTGCTGTGCGTTTGTTCAGCTAAGTGAGTTAAATCTCCCTTTAGATTCAGGAGTTAGAAACACGTTTCTGGTAAGAGCTGCGTTTGGACATTTCTCAGTGAATGGGAGTATATGCTGTAAGGAGAACTGTCTGCTTCTAAAACCAAAACGGAGCTACCTAACAGAACGGTCTTCAATGTGTGCATTCAACTTACAGAGTTAAACTCGTGTGTTGAAGGGGAAGTCTGGAAACGCTTTCTGTGGAGAGATCTCAAAACAGGCATTTCCAGGCATTTCCAGCACTATTCCCGCATATAACGAAATAGCAGTAAAACTCTGCCTAAAACACAGAAGAAACGTATCCTTCAATCTGCTCTGCTGTGCGTTTGTTCAGCTAAGTGAGTTAAATCTCCCTTTAGATTCAGGAGTTAGAAACACGTTTCTGGTAAGAGCTGCGTTTGGACATTTCTCAGTGAATGGGAGTATATGCTGTAAGGAGAACTGTCTGCTTCTAAAACCAAAACGGAGCTACCTAACAGAACGGTCTTCAATGTGTGCATTCAACTTACAGAGTTAAACTCGTGTGTTGAAGGGGAAGTCTGGAAACGCTTTCTGTGGAGAGATCTCAAAACAGGCATTTCCAGGCATTTCCAGCACTATTCCCGCATATAACGAAATAGCAGTAAAACTCTGCCTAAAACACAGAAGAAACGTATCCTTCAATCTGCTCTGCTGTGCGTTTGTTCAGCTAAGTGAGTTAAATCTCCCTTTAGATTCAGGAGTTAGAAACACGTTTCTGGTAAGAGCTGCGTTTGGACATTTCTCAGTGAATGGGAGTATATGCTGTAAGGAGAACTGTCTGCTTCTAAAACCAAAACGGAGCTACCTAACAGAACGGTCTTCAATGTGTGCATTCAACTTACAGAGTTAAACTCGTGTGTTGAAGGGGAAGTCTGGAAACGCTTTCTGTGGAGAGATCTCAAAACAGGCATTTCCAGCACTATTCCCGCATATAACAAAATAGCAGTAAAACTCTGCCTAAAACACAGAAGAAACGTATCCTTCAATCTGCTCTGCTGTGCGTTTGTTCAGCTAAGTGAGTTAAATCTCCCTTTAGATTCAGGAGTTAGAAACACGTTTCTGGTAAGAGCTGCGTTTGGACATTTCTCAGTGAATGGGAGTATATGCTGTAAGGAGAACTGTCTGCTTCTAAAACCAAAACGGAGCTACCTAACAGAACGGTCTTCAATGTGTGCATTCAACTTACAGAGTTAAACTCGTGTGTTGAAGGGGAAGTCTGGAAACGCTTTCTGTGGAGAGATCTCAAAACAGGCATTTCCAGGCATTTCCAGCACTATTCCCGCATATAACGAAATAGCAGTAAAACTCTGCCTAAAACACAGAAGAAACGTATCCTTCAATCTGCTCTGCTGTGCGTTTGTTCAGCTAAGTGAGTTAAATCTCCCTTTAGATTCAGGAGTTAGAAACACGTTTCTGGTAAGAGCTGCGTTTGGACATTTCTCAGTGAATGGGAGTATATGCTGTAAGGAGAACTGTCTGCTTCTAAAACCAAAACGGAGCTACCTAACAGAACGGTCTTCAATGTGTGCATTCAACTTACAGAGTTAAACTCGTGTGTTGAAGGGGAAGTCTGGAAACGCTTTCTGTGGAGAGATCTCAAAACAGGCATTTCCAGGCATTTCCAACACTATTCCCGCATATAACGAAATAGCAGTAAAACTCTGCCTAAAACACAGAAGAAACGTATCCTTCAATCTGCTCTGCTGTGCGTTTGTTCAGCTAAGTGAGTTAAATCTCCCTTTAGATTCAGGAGTTAGAAACACGTTTCTGGTAAGAGCTGCGTTTGGACATTTCTCAGTGAATGGGAGTATATGCTGTAAGGAGAACTGTCTGCTTCTAAAACCAAAACGGAGCTACCTAACAGAACGGTCTTCAATGTGTGCATTCAACTTACAGAGTTAAACTCGTGTGTTGAAGGGGAAGTCTGGAAACGCTTTCTGTGGAGAGATCTCAAAACAGGCATTTCCAGGCATTTCCAGCACTATTCCCGCATATAACGAAATAGCAGTAAAACTCTGCCTAAAACACAGAAGAAACGTATCCTTCAATCTGCTCTGCTGTGCGTTTGTTCAGCTAAGTGAGTTAAATCTCCCTTTAGATTCAGGAGTTAGAAACACGTTTCTGGTAAGAGCTGCGTTTGGACATTTCTCAGTGAATGGGAGTATATGCTGTAAGGAGAACTGTCTGCTTCTAAAACCAAAACGGAGCTACCTAACAGAACGGTCTTCAATGTGTGCATTCAACTTACAGAGTTAAACTCGTGTGTTGAAGGGGAAGTCTGGAAACGCTTTCTGTGGAGAGATCTCAAAACAGGCATTTCCAGGCATTTCCAGCACTATTCCCGCATATAACGAAATAGCAGTAAAACTCTGCCTAAAACACAGAAGAAACGTATCCTTCAATCTGCTCTGCTGTGCGTTTGTTCAGCTAAGTGAGTTAAATCTCCCTTTAGATTCAGGAGTTAGAAACACGTTTCTGGTAAGAGCTGCGTTTGGACATTTCTCAGTGAATGGGAGTATATGCTGTAAGGAGAACTGTCTGCTTCTAAAACCAAAACGGAGCTACCTAACAGAACGGTCTTCAATGTGTGCATTCAACTTACAGAGTTAAACTCGTGTGTTGAAGGGGAAGTCTGGAAACGCTTTCTGTGGAGAGATCTCAAAACAGGCCTTTCCAGGCATTTCCAGCACTATTCCCGCATATAACGAAATAGCAGTAAAACTCTGCCTAAAACACCGAAGAAACGTATCCTTCAATCTGCTCTGCTGTGCGTTTGTTCAGCTAAGTGAGTTAAATCTCCCTTTAGATTCAGGAGTTAGAAACACGTTTCTGGTAAGAGCTGCGTTTGGACATTTCTCAGTGAATGGGAGTATATGCTGTAAGGAGAACTGTCTGCTTCTAAAACCAAAACGGAGCTACCTAACAGAACGGTCTTCAATGTGTGCATTCAACTTACAGAGTTAAACTCGTGTGTTGAAGGGGAAGTCTGGAAACGCTTTCTGTGGAGAGATCTCAAAACAGGCATTTCCAGCACTATTCCCGCATATAACGAAATAGCAGTAAAACTCTGCCTAAAACACAGAAGAAACGTATCCTTCAATCTGCTCTGCTGTGCGTTTGTTCAGCTAAGTGAGTTAAATCTCCCTTTAGATTCAGGAGTTAGAAACACGTTTCTGGTAAGAGCTGCGTTTGGACATTTCTCAGTGAATGGGAACCTAGGCTGTAAGGAGAACTGTCTGCTTGTGAAAGCAAAACGGAGCTACCTAACAGAACGGTCTTCAATGTGTGCATTCAACTTACAGAGTTAAACTCGTGTGTTGAAGGGGAAGTCTGGAAACGCTTTCTGTGGAGAGATCTCAAAACAGGCATTTCCAGGCATTTCCAGCACTATTCCCGCATATAACGAAATAGCAGTAAAACTCTGCCTAAAACACAGAAGAAACGTATCCTTCAATCTGCTCTGCTGTGCGTTTGTTCAGCTAAGTGAGTTAAATCTCCCTTTAGATTCAGGAGTTAGAAACACGTTTCTGGTAAGAGCTGCGTTTGGACATTTCTCAGTGAATGGGAGTATATGCTGTAAGGAGAACTGTCTGCTTCTAAAACCAAAACGGAGCTACCTAACAGAACGGTCTTCAATGTGTGCATTCAACTTACAGAGTTAAACTCGTGTGTTGAAGGGGAAGTCTGGAAACGCTTTCTGTGGAGAGATCTCAAAACAGGCATTTCCAGGCATTTCCAGCACTATTCCCGCATATAACGAAATAGCAGTAAAACTCTGCCTAAAACACAGAAGAAACGTATCCTTCAATCTGCTCTGCTGTGCGTTTGTTCAGCTAAGTGAGTTAAATCTCCCTTTAGATTCAGGAGTTAGAAACACGTTTCTGGTAAGAGCTGCGTTTGGACATTTCTCAGTGAATGGGAGTATATGCTGTAAGGAGAACTGTCTGCTTCTAAAACCAAAACGGAGCTACCTAACAGAACGGTCTTCAATGTGTGCATTCAACTTACAGAGTTAAACTCGTGTGTTGAAGGGGAAGTCTGGAAACGCTTTCTGTGGAGAGATCTCAAAACAGGCATTTCCAGCACTATTCCCGCATATAACGAAATAGCAGTAAAACTCTGCCTAAAACACAGAAGAAACGTATCCTTCAATCTGCTCTACTGTGCGTTTGTTCAGCTAAGTGAGTTACATCTCCCTTTAGATTCAGGAGTTAGAAACACGTTTCTGGTAAGAGCTGCGTTTGGACATTTCTCAGTGAATGGGAGTATATGCTGTAAGGAGAACTGTCTGCTTCTAAAACCAAAACGGAGCTACCTAACAGAACGGTCTTCAATGTGTGCATTCAACTTACAGAGTTAAACTCGTGTGTTGAAGGGGAAGTCTGGAAACGCTTTCTGTGGAGAGATCTCAAAACAGGCCTTTCCAGGCATTTCCAGCACTATTCCCGCATATAACGAAATAGCAGTAAAACTCTGCCTAAAACACAGAAGAAACGTATCCTTCAATCTGCTCTGCTGTGCGTTTGTTCAGCTAAGTGAGTTAAATCTCCCTTTAGATTCAGGAGTTAGAAACACGTTTCTGGTAAGAGCTGCGTTTGGACATTTCTCAGTGAATGGGAGTATATGCTGTAAGGAGAACTGTCTGCTTCTAAAACCAAAACGGAGCTACCTAACAGAACGGTCTTCAATGTGTGCATTCAACTTACAGAGTTAAACTCGTGTGTTGAAGGGAAAGTCTGGAAACGCTTTCTGTGGAGAGATCTCAAAACAGGCCTTTCCAGGCATTTCCAGCACTATTCCCGCATATAACGAAATAGCAGTAAAACTCTGCCTAAAACACAGAAGAAACGTATCCTTCAATCTGCTCTGCTGTGCGTTTGTTCAGCTAAGTGAGTTAAATCTCCCTTTAGATTCAGGAGTTAGAAACACGTTTCTGGTAAGAGCTGCGTTTGGACATTTCTCAGTGAATGGGAGTATATGCTGTAAGGAGAACTGTCTGCTTCTAAAACCAAAACGGAGCTACCTAACAGAACGGTCTTCAATGTGTGCATTCAACTTACAGAGTTAAACTCGTGTGTTGAAGGGGAAGTCTGGAAACGCTTTCTGTGGAGAGATCTCAAAACAGGCATTTCCAGCACTATTCCCGCATATAACGAAATAGCAGTAAAACTCTGCCTAAAACACAGAAGAAACGTATCCTTCAATCTGCTCTGCTGTGCGTTTGTTCAGCTAAGTGAGTTAAATCTCCCTTTAGATTCAGGAGTTAGAAACACGTTTCTGGTAAGAGCTGCGTTTGGACATTTCTCAGTGAATGGGAGTATATGCTGTAAGGAGAACTGTCTGCTTCTAAAACCAAAACGGAGCTACCTAACAGAACGGTCTTCAATGTGTGCATTCAACTTACAGAGTTAAACTCGTGTGTTGAAGGGGAAGTCTGGAAACGCTTTCTGTGGAGAGATTTCAAAACAGGCCTTTCCAGGCATTTCCAGCACTATTCCCGCATATAACGAAATAGCAGTAAAACTCTGCCTAAAACACAGAAGAAACGTATCCTTCAATCTGCTCTGCTGTGCGTTTGTTCAGCTAAGTGAGTTAAATCTCCCTTTAGATTCAGGAGTTAGAAACACGTTTCTGGTAAGAGCTGCGTTTGGACATTTCTCAGTGAATGGGAGTATATGCTGTAAGGAGAACTGTCTGCTTCTAAAACCAAAACGGAGCTACCTAACAGAACGGTCTTCAATGTGTGCATTCAACTTACAGAGTTAAACTCGTGTGTTGAAGGGGAAGTCTGGAAACGCTTTCTGTGGAGAGATTTCAAAACAGGCCTTTCCAGGCATTTCCAGCACTATTCCCGCATATAACGAAATAGCAGTAAAACTCTGCCTAAAACACAGAAGAAACGTATCCTTCAATCTGCTCTGCTGTGCGTTTGTTCAGCTAAGTGAGTTAAATCTCCCTTTAGATTCAGGAGTTAGAAACACGTTTCTGGTAAGAGCTGCGTTTGGACATTTCTCAGTGAATGGGAGTATATGCTGTAAGGAGAACTGTCTGCTTCTAAAACCAAAACGGAGCTACCTAACAGAACGGTCTTCAATGTGTGCATTCAACTTACAGAGTTAAACTCGTGTGTTGAAGGGGAAGTCTGGAAACGCTTTCTGTGGAGAGATCTCAAAACAGGCATTTCCAGGCATTTCCAGCACTATTCCCGCATATAACGAAATAGCAGTAAAACTCTGCCTAAAACACAGAAGAAACGTATCCTTCAATCTGCTCTGCTGTGCGTTTGTTCAGCTAAGTGAGTTAAATCTCCCTTTAGATTCAGGAGTTAGAAACACGTTTCTGGTAAGAGCTGCGTTTGGACATTTCTCAGTGAATGGGAGTATATGCTGTAAGGAGAACTGTCTGCTTCTAAAACCAAAACGGAGCTACCTAACAGAACGGTCTTCAATGTGTGCATTCAACTTACAGAGTTAAACTCGTGTGTTGAAGGGGAAGTCTGGAAACGCTTTCTGTGGAGAGATCTCAAAACAGGCATTTCCAGGCATTTCCAGCACTATTCCCGCATATAACGAAATAGCAGTAAAACTCTGCCTAAAACACAGAAGAAACGTATCCTTCAATCTGCTCTGCTGTGCGTTTGTTCAGCTAAGTGAGTTAAATCTCCCTTTAGATTCAGGAGTTAGAAACACGTTTCTGGTAAGAGCTGCGTTTGGACATTTCTCAGTGAATGGGAGTATATGCTGTAAGGAGAACTGTCTGCTTCTAAAACCAAAACGGAGCTACCTAACAGAACGGTCTTCAATGTGTGCATTCAACTTACAGAGTTAAACTCGTGTGTTGAAGGGGAAGTCTGGAAACGCTTTCTGTGGAGAGATCTCAAAACAGGCATTTCCAGGCATTTCCAGCACTATTCCCGCATATAACGAAATAGCAGTAAAACTCTGCCTAAAACACAGAAGAAACGTATCCTTCAATCTGCTCTGCTGTGCGTTTGTTCAGCTAAGTGAGTTAAATCTCCCTTTAGATTCAGGAGTTAGAAACACGTTTCTGGTAAGAGCTGCGTTTGGACATTTCTCAGTGAATGGGAGTATATGCTGTAAGGAGAACTGTCTGCTTCTAAAACCAAAACGGAGCTACCTAACAGAACGGTCTTCAATGTGTGCATTCAACTTACAGAGTTAAACTCGTGTGTTGAAGGGGAAGTCTGGAAACGCTTTCTGTGGAGAGATCTCAAAACAGGCCTTTCCAGGCATTTCCAGCACTATTCCCGCATATAACGAAATAGCAGTAAAACTCTGCCTAAAACACAGAAGAAACGTATCCTTCAATCTGCTCTGCTGTGCGTTTGTTCAGCTAAGTGAGTTAAATCTCCCTTTAGATTCAGGAGTTAGAAACACGTTTCTGGTAAGAGCTGCGTTTGGACATTTCTCAGTGAATGGGAACCTAGGCTGTAAGGAGAACTGTCTGCTTGTGAAAGCAAAACGGAGCTACCTAACAGAACGGTCTTCAATGTCTGCATTCAACTTACAGAGTTAAACTCGTGTGTTGAAGGGGAAGTCTGGAAACGCTTTCTGTGGAGAGATCTCAAAACAGGCATTTCCAGGCATTTCCAGCACTATTCCCGCATATAACGAAATAGCAGTAAAACTCTGCCTAAAACACAGAAGAAACGTATCCTTCAATCTGCTCTGCTGTGCGTTTGTTCAGCTAAGTGAGTTAAATCTCCCTTTAGATTCAGGAGTTAGAAACACGTTTCTGGTAAGAGCTGCGTTTGGACATTTCTCAGTGAATGGGAGTATATGCTGTAAGGAGAACTGTCTGCTTCTAAAACCAAAACGGAGCTACCTAACAGAACGGTCTTCAATGTGTGCATTCAACTTACAGAGTTAAACTCGTGTGTTGAAGGGGAAGTCTGGAAACGCTTTCTGTGGAGAGATCTCAAAACAGGCATTTCCAGGCATTTCCAGCACTATTCCCGCATATAACGAAATAGCAGTAAAACTCTGCCTAAAACACAGAAGAAACGTATCCTTCAATCTGCTCTGCTGTGCGTTTGTTCAGCTAAGTGAGTTAAATCTCCCTTTAGATTCAGGAGTTAGAAACACGTTTCTGGTAAGAGCTGCGTTTGGACATTTCTCAGTGAATGGGAGTATATGCTGTAAGGAGAACTGTCTGCTTCTAAAACCAAAACGGAGCTACCTAACAGAACGGTCTTCAATGTGTGCATTCAACTTACAGAGTTAAACTCGTGTGTTGAAGGGGAAGTCTGGAAACGCTTTCTGTGGAGAGATCTCAAAACAGGCATTTCCAGGCATTTCCAGCACTATTCCCGCATATAACGAAATAGCAGTAAAACTCTGCCTAAAACACAGAAGAAACGTATCCTTCAATCTGCTCTGCTGTGCGTTTGTTCAGCTAAGTGAGTTAAATCTCCCTTTAGATTCAGGAGTTAGAAACACGTTTCTGGTAAGAGCTGCGTTTGGACATTTCTCAGTGAATGGGAGTATATGCTGTAAGGAGAACTGTCTGCTTCTAAAACCAAAACGGAGCTACCTAACAGAACGGTCTTCAATGTGTGCATTCAACTTACAGAGTTAAACTCGTGTGTTGAAGGGGAAGTCTGGAAACGCTTTCTGTGGAGAGATCTCAAAACAGGCATTTCCAGGCATTTCCAGCACTATTCCCGCATATAACGAAATAGCAGTAAAACTCTGCCTAAAACACAGAAGAAACGTATCCTTCAATCTGCTCTGCTGTGCGTTTGTTCAGCTAAGTGAGTTAAATCTCCCTTTAGATTCAGGAGTTAGAAACACGTTTCTGGTAAGAGCTGCGTTTGGACATTTCTCAGTGAATGGGAGTATATGCTGTAAGGAGAACTGTCTGCTTCTAAAACCAAAACGGAGCTACCTAACAGAACGGTCTTCAATGTGTGCATTCAACTTACAGAGTTAAACTCGTGTGTTGAAGGGGAAGTCTGGAAACGCTTTCTGTGGAGAGATCTCAAAACAGGCATTTCCAGCACTATTCCCGCATATAACGAAATAGCAGTAAAACTCTGCCTAAAACACAGAAGAAACGTATCCTTCAATCTGCTCTACTGTGCGTTTGTTCAGCTAAGTGAGTTACATCTCCCTTTAGATTCAGGAGTTAGAAACACGTTTCTGGTAAGAGCTGCGTTTGGACATTTCTCAGTGAATGGGAGTATATGCTGTAAGGAGAACTGTCTGCTTCTAAAACCAAAACGGATCTACCTAACAGAACGGTCTTCAATGTGTGCATTCAACTTACAGAGTTAAACTCGTGTGTTGAAGGGGAAGTCTGGAAACGCTTTCTGTGGAGAGATCTCAAAACAGGCCTTTCCAGGCATTTCCAGCACTATTCCCGCATATAACGAAATAGCAGTAAAACTCTGCCTAAAACACAGAAGAAACGTATCCTTCAATCTGCTCTGCTGTGCGTTTGTTCAGCTAAGTGAGTTAAATCTCCCTTTAGATTCAGGAGTTAGAAACACGTTTCTGGTAAGAGCTGCGTTTGGACATTTCTCAGTGAATGGGAGTATATGCTGTAAGGAGAACTGTCTGCTTCTAAAACCAAAACGGAGCTACCTAACAGAACGGTCTTCAATGTGTGCATTCAACTTACAGAGTTAAACTCGTGTGTTGAAGGGGAAGTCTGGAAACGCTTTCTGTGGAGAGATCTCAAAACAGGCCTTTCCAGGCATTTCCAGCACTATTCCCGCATATAACGAAATAGCAGTAAAACTCTGCCTAAAACACAGAAGAAACGTATCCTTCAATCTGCTCTGCTGTGCGTTTGTTCAGCTAAGTGAGTTAAATCTCCATTTAGATTCAGGAGTTAGAAACACGTTTCTGGTAAGAGCTGCGTTTGGACATTTCTCAGTGAATGGGAGTATATGCTGTAAGGAGAACTGTCTGCTTCTAAAACCAAAACGGAGCTACCTAACAGAACGGTCTTCAATGTGTGCATTCAACTTACAGAGTTAAACTCGTGTGTTGAAGGGGAAGTCTGGAAACGCTTTCTGTGGAGAGATCTCAAAACAGGCATTTCCAGGCATTTCCAGCACTATTCCCGCATATAACGAAATAGCAGTAAAACTCTGCCTAAAACACAGAAGAAACGTATCCTTCAATCTGCTCTGCTGTGCGTTTGTTCAGCTAAGTGAGTTAAATCTCCCTTTAGATTCAGGAGTTAGAAACACGTTTCTGGTAAGAGCTGCGTTTGGACATTTCTCAGTGAATGGGAGTATATGCTGTAAGGAGAACTGTCTGCTTCTAAAACCAAAACGGAGCTACCTAACAGAACGGTCTTCAATGTGTGCATTCAACTTACAGAGTTAAACTCGTGTGTTGAAGGGGAAGTCTGGAAACGCTTTCTGTGGAGAGATCTCAAAACAGGCATTTCCAGCACTATTCCCGCATATAACGAAATAGCAGTAAAACTCTGCCTAAAACACAGAAGAAACGTATCCTTCAATCTGCTCTGCTGTGCGTTTGTTCAGCTAAGTGAGTTAAATCTCCCTTTAGATTCAGGAGTTAGAAACACGTTTCTGGTAAGAGCTGCGTTTGGACATTTCTCAGTGAATGGGAGTATATGCTGTAAGGAGAACTGTCTGCTTCTAAAACCAAAACGGAGCTACCTAACAGAACGGTCTTCAATGTGTGCATTCAACTTACAGAGTTAAACTCGTGTGTTGAAGGGGAAGTCTGGAAACGCTTTCTGTGGAGAGATCTCAAAACAGGCATTTCCAGCACTATTCCCGCATATAACGAAATAGCAGTAAAACTCTGCCTAAAACACAGAAGAAACGTATCCTTCAATCTGCTCTGCTGTGCGTTTGTTCAGCTAAGTGAGTTACATCTCCCTTTAGATTCAGGAGTTAGACACACGTTTCTGGTAAGAGCTGCGTTTGGACATTTCTCAGTGAATGGGAGTATATGCTCTAAGGAGAACTGTCTGCTTCTAAAACCAAAACGGAGCTACCTAACAGAACGGTCTTCAATGTGTGCATTCAACTTACAGAGTTAAACTCGTGTGTTGTAGGGGAAGTCTGGAAACGCTTTCTGTGGAGAGATCTCAAAACAGGCCTTTCCAGGCATTTCCAGCACTAATCCCGCATATAACGAAATAGCAGTAAAACTCTGCCTAAAACACAGAAGAAACGTATCCTTCAATCTGCTCTGCTGTGCGTTTGTTCAGCTAAGTGAGTTAAATCTCCCTTTAGATTCAGGAGTTAGAAACACGTTTCTGGTAAGAGCTGCGTTTGGACATTTCTCAGTGAATGGGAGTATATGCTGTAAGGAGAACTGTCTGCTTCTAAAACCAAAACGGAGCTACCTAACAGAACGGTCTTCAATGTGTGCATTCAACTTACAGAGTTAAACTCGTGTGTTGAAGGGGAAGTCTGGAAACGCTTTCTGTGGAGAGATCTCAAAACAGGCATTTCCAGGCATTTCCAGCACTATTCCCGCATATAACGAAATAGCAGTAAAACTCTGCCTAAAACACAGAAGAAACGTATCCTTCAATCTGCTCTGCTGTGCGTTTGTTCAGCTAAGTGAGTTAAATCTCCCTTTAGATTCAGGAGTTAGAAACACGTTTCTGGTAAGAGCTGCGTTTGGACATTTCTCAGTGAATGGGAGTATATGCTGTAAGGAGAACTGTCTGCTTCTAAAACCAAAACGGAGCTACCTAACAGAACGGTCTTCAATGTGTGCATTCAACTTACAGAGTTAAACTCGTGTGTTGAAGGGGAAGTCTGGAAACGCTTTCTGTGGAGAGATCTCAAAACAGGCATTTCCAGGCATTTCCAGCACTATTCCCGCATATAACGAAATAGCAGTAAAACTCTGCCTAAAACACAGAAGAAACGTATCCTTCAATCTGCTCTGCTGTGCGTTTGTTCAGCTAAGTGAGTTAAATCTCCCTTTAGATTCAGGAGTTAGAAACACGTTTCTGGTAAGAGCTGCGTTTGGACATTTCTCAGTGAATGGGAGTATATGCTGTAAGGAGAACTGTCTGCTTCTAAAACCAAAACGGAGCTACCTAACAGAACGGTCTTCAATGTGTGCATTCAACTTACAGAGTTAAACTCGTGTGTTGAAGGGGAAGTCTGGAAACGCTTTCTGTGGAGAGATCTCAAAACAGGCATTTCCAGGCATTTCCAGCACTATTCCCGCATATAACGAAATAGCAGTAAAACTCTGCCTAAAACACAGAAGAAACGTATCCTTCAATCTGCTCTGCTGTGCGTTTGTTCAGCTAAGTGAGTTAAATCTCCCTTTAGATTCAGGAGTTAGAAACACGTTTCTGGTAAGAGCTGCGTTTGGACATTTCTCAGTGAATGGGAGTATATGCTGTAAGGAGAACTGTCTGCTTCTAAAACCAAAACGGAGCTACCTAACAGAACGGTCTTCAATGTGTGCATTCAACTTACAGAGTTAAACTCGTGTGTTGAAGGGGAAGTCTGGAAACGCTTTCTGTGGAGAGATCTCAAAACAGGCATTTCCAGGCATTTCCAGCACTATTCCCGCATATAACGAAATAGCAGTAAAACTCTGCCTAAAACACAGAAGAAACGTATCCTTCAATCTGCTCTGCTGTGCGTTTGTTCAGCTAAGTGAGTTAAATCTCCCTTTAGATTCAGGAGTTAGAAACACGTTTCTGGTAAGAGCTGCGTTTGGACATTTCTCAGTGAATGGGAGTATATGCTGTAAGGAGAACTGTCTGCTTCTAAAACCAAAACGGAGCTACCTAACAGAACGGTCTTCAATGTGTGCATTCAACTTACAGAGTTAAACTCGTGTGTTGAAGGGGAAGTCTGGAAACGCTTTCTGTGGAGAGATCTCAAAACAGGCCTTTCCAGGCATTTCCAGCACTATTCCCGCATATAACGAAATAGCAGTAAAACTCTGCCTAAAACACAGAAGAAACGTATCCTTCAATCTGCTCTGCTGTGCGTTTGTTCAGCTAAGTGAGTTAAATCTCCCTTTAGATTCAGGAGTTAGAAACACGTTTCTGGTAAGAGCTGCGTTTGGACATTTCTCAGTGAATGGGAACCTAGGCTGTAAGGAGAACTGTCTGCTTGTGAAAGCAAAACGGAGCTACCTAACAGAACGGTCTTCAATGTCTGCATTCAACTTACAGAGTTAAACTCGTGTGTTGAAGGGGAAGTCTGGAAACGCTTTCTGTGGAGAGATATCAAAACAGGCATTTCCAGGCATTTCCAGCACTATTCCCGCATATAACGAAATAGCAGTAAAACTCTGCCTAAAACACAGAAGAAACGTATCCTTCAATCTGCTCTGCTGTGCGTTTGTTCAGCTAAGTGAGTTAAATCTCCCTTTAGATTCAGGAGTTAGAAACACGTTTCTGGTAAGAGCTGCGTTTGGACATTTCTCAGTGAATGGGAGTATATGCTGTAAGGAGAACTGTCTGCTTCTAAAACCAAAACGGAGCTACCTAACAGAACGGTCTTCAATGTGTGCATTCAACTTACAGAGTTAAACTCGTGTGTTGAAGGGGAAGTCTGGAAACGCTTTCTGTGGAGAGATCTCAAAACAGGCATTTCCAGGCATTTCCAGCACTATTCCCGCATATAACGAAATAGCAGTAAAACTCTGCCTAAAACACAGAAGAAACGTATCCTTCAATCTGCTCTGCTGTGCGTTTGTTCAGCTAAGTGAGTTAAATCTCCCTTTAGATTCAGGAGTTAGAAACACGTTTCTGGTAAGAGCTGCGTTTGGACATTTCTCAGTGAATGGGAGTATATGCTGTAAGGAGAACTGTCTGCTTCTAAAACCAAAACGGAGCTACCTAACAGAACGGTCTTCAATGTGTGCATTCAACTTACAGAGTTAAACTCGTGTGTTGAAGGGGAAGTCTGGAAACGCTTTCTGTGGAGAGATCTCAAAACAGGCATTTCCAGGCATTTCCAGCACTATTCCCGCATATAACGAAATAGCAGTAAAACTCTGCCTAAAACACAGAAGAAACGTATCCTTCAATCTGCTCTGCTGTGCGTTTGTTCAGCTAAGTGAGTTAAATCTCCCTTTAGATTCAGGAGTTAGAAACACGTTTCTGGTAAGAGCTGCGTTTGGACATTTCTCAGTGAATGGGAGTATATGCTGTAAGGAGAACTGTCTGCTTCTAAAACCAAAACGGAGCTACCTAACAGAACGGTCTTCAATGTGTGCATTCAACTTACAGAGTTAAACTCGTGTGTTGAAGGGGAAGTCTGGAAACGCTTTC
>JASSZA010000373.1:0-40624 GCA_031835075.1 Saguinus oedipus | reverse complement strand
AAAGGTACATCAAGTTCAGATAAGGCAAGGCGAATCCAGACAAGGGAAAACGAGGCAATTCCAGGAAAGGCAAGTCAAGGCAAATCAAGGCAAGAAAAAGCAAGGTATATTCAGGCAAGAAAAATCCAGGCAGGGCAAGGCAAAACGAATCCAAGCAAGGCAAATTAATGCAAGGCAAGGCCAGACAAATCCAGACAAGGTAAATTTAGGCAAGGAAAGTTTAGACAAGGAAAATCGAGGCAAGAAAAATGCAGGGAAGGCAAATCTAGGCAAAGCAGATCAAATTAAGGCAAGGCAAGGCAAATTCAGGTAAGGCAAATTTAGGGAAGGCAAGGCAAGGCAAGGCAAATCAAGGCAAAGAAGATTTAGGCAAGGCAAATCCAGGAAAAACAAAACAAGGCAAATCAAGGCAAGGCAAATTGATGCAAGTCCAATCCAGGCAAAAAAATTCAGCCAAGGCAAAAAATGCAAATCCAGTCAAGGCAAGGCAAATCCAGGCAATGCAAGGCAAGTCCAAGTAAGGCAAGGCAAATCCAGGCTAAGTAAGGCAAGGTAAATCCAGGCAATGCAAAACAAGCTAAATCCAGGCAAGCAAGAAAAGGCAAATCCAAGCATGGCAAGGCAAGGCAAGGTAAATCCAGCAAGGCAAGCAAAGAAAATCGAGGCAAGGCATATTAATGCAAGGAAAGGAAAGGCAATGCAAGGAAAGGCAAGACAAATATAGGCAAGGCAGATCCATTCAAGGCAAATAAACAAGGCAAATTTCAGAAAGGCAAATTAAGACAAGGCAAGGCAAGGCAAATCCAGGCAATGCAAGGAAAGGCAAATCCAGGCAAGACAAGGCACGGCAAATTCAGGGAAGACAAATCCAGGCAATGCAAGGCAAGGCAAAGGAAAGCCAATCCAGGCAAGGCAAATTCAAGAAAGGCAAGGCAAGGCAAATTCAGGCAAGGCCTTTCAAAGCAAATCCAGGCAAAGCAAATGCAGGCAAAGCAAGGCAGGGCACATCCAGGCAAGACAAATACGGACAAAACAAGGAAAGACAAGGCACATCCGCACAAGGCAAATCCAGTCAAAACAGAGCAAGGCAGCACAAATCCAGGCAAGGCAAATCCAGTCAAAACAGGGCAAGGCAGCACAAATCCAGGCAAGGCAAATCTATACAAGGCAAATCCAGGAAGGCAAATACAGGCAAGACAAATCCAGGCAAAGCAAGGTGAAACCTGGAAGAAAAATCCAGGCAAGGCAAGGTAAGGCAAATTCAGGCAAGTCAAGTCAAGGAAAGGCAAGGCAACGCAAGGCAAGGCAAGACAAGGCAAATCTAGGCAAGGGAAGGCAAGGCAATTCCAGGCAAGGCAAGGGAAGGCAACGCAAGTCAAATCCAGGTAAGGCAAGGCAAGGAAAGGAAAGGAAAGGCTAGGCAAATCAAGGCAAGGAAAATCAAGGCAAGGGAAGGCAAGGCAAATGCAGGCAAGGCAAGGCAAATCCAGACAAGGCAAAGCAAGGCAAATCGAGGAAAGACAAGACAAATCCAGGCAAGGCAAGGCAAGTTTAGGTATGGAAAGGCAAATACAGGAAACGCAAGGCAAGGCAAATTCAGGGAAGGCAAGGCTAGCCAAATTCAGGCAACTCAAGGGAAGAAAAATTCAGTCAAGGCAAGGCAAATTCAGGCAAGGCAAAGCAAATCCAGGCAAGGCAATGCAAATCCAGCTAACGGAAGGAAAATCCAGGCAAGGGAAAGCAAGAGAAATTTAGTCAAAACAAGGCAAGGGAAATCCAGGCAAGGCAAGGCAAGGTAAATTCAGCCAAGGCAAGGAAAGGCAAATCCACATAAGGCAACTCCAGGCAAGGCAAGGCAAGGTAAATCTAGGAAAGGCAAGCAAGGCAACTTCCAGAAAGGCAATGCAAGGCAAATCGAGGAAAGGCAAGACAGATCCAGGAAAGGCAAGTCAAGTTCAGATAAGGCAAGGTAAATTCATGTAAGACAAGGAAAGCCAAATCAAGGGAAGGCAAGGAACAGAAAATCCAGGCAAGGAAAGGCAAGGTAAATCCAGGTAAGGCAACGCGAATCCAGGCAAGGCAAGCAAATTTAGCTAAGGCAAGGCAAATACATGCAAGGAAGGCAAGAAAAATCCAGGCAAGGCAAGGAAAATTCAGCTAAGAAAAGGAATTTAGGAAAGAAAAGGCAAGGAAAATCCAGGCTAAGCAAATCCAGGCAAGGCAAGGCAAGGCAATGCAAATTCAGGCACAGCAAATCCAAGCAGGGAAAGGCAAAACAAATCCAGGCGAAACAAATTCAAGCAAGGCAAGGAAAGGCAAATCAAGGCAAGGCAAGGCAAGGCATATTCCGAAAAGGGAAATGCAGGAAGGACAAGGCAAATTAAATCCAGGCAAAAGAAATTAATGCAAGGCAAGGCAAGGCAAGGCAAATCCAGGCAAAAAACATAAAGGCAAGGCTTATTTAGGCAAAACAAATCAAGGCCAGGAGAATTCAGGGAAGGCAAATCTAGGCTAGGCAAATGTAGGGAAGGCAAGACAAGTCAAATCCAGACAAGGTAAGGGAAGGTAAAGAAAGGCAAATTAAGGCAAGGCAGATTCGCCAAGGCAAATCCAGGAAAAGCAAATCCAGGAAAGGCAAAACAAGGCATATCTAGGCAAGGCAAATTGAGGCAAAGCAAATCTAGGCAAGGCAAATCAAACCAAGACAAGGCAACACAAATTGAGGCAAGGCAAATCCAGGCAAGGCAGGGCAAGGCAAATCAAGGCGAGGCGAGGCAAGGCAAGGCAAGACAGGACAAATTTAGGCAAGTCAAATATAGCCAAGGCAAGGCAAGGCAAAGCAAAGCAAATCCAGGCAAGGCAAATCCAAGCAAGCCAAGACAAGGCAAATCCAGGTAAGGCAAGGCAAATCTAGGCAAGGCATTGCAAGACAAATCCAGGAAAGGGAAATGCAGGCAAAGCAAGGCAGGGCAAACTCAGGCAAGGCAAATTCAGACAAGGCAATACAAGCCAAGCAACATCCACACAAGGCAAATTTAGTCAAGGCAAGGCCAGGCAACACAAATCCAGGCAAGGCAAATTTAGGCAAGACAAATCCAGGCAAAGTAAGTCCAGGAAGGCAAATCCAGGCAAGGCAAAACAAGGCAAATTAAGGCAAGGAAGATTCAGGAAAGGCAAATCCAGGAAAAACAAAGCAAGGCAAATAGAGGCAAAAATTTGAGGCAAGGCAAATCCAGTCAAAGAAAATTTAGCCAAGGCAAATTTAGCCAAGGCAAGAAAACGCAAATCAAGGCAAGGCAAGGCAATTCCAGGCAATGCAAGGCAAGTCCAGGTAAGGCAAGGCAAATCCAGGCAATGAAAGGCAAGTCCAGGTAAGGAAAGGCTAACCCAGGCAAGGCAAGGCAAGGTAAATCCAGGCAAAGCAAAACAAGGCAAATCCAGGCATGAGAAGTCAAGGAAAATCCAAGCAAGGAAAATACAGGCAAGGTAAATTCAGGGAAGGCAAATTCAGGAAAGGGAAGGCTAGTCAAAGCAAATTCAGGCAAGGAATATTTAGGCAAGTCAAGAAAAGGCAAATCCAGTCAAGGCTAAACCAGGCAAGGCAAGGCAAGGCAAATCCAGGTAAGGCAAGGAAAATCCAGGCAAGGCAACGCAAGGTAAATCCAGGCAAAGCAACACAAGGCAAATCCTGGCAAGGCAAGTCAAGGCAAATCCAAGCAAGTAAAATACAGGCAAGGGAAATCCAGGGAAGGCAAATTCAGGAAAGGCAAAACTAGTCAAGAAAAATTCAGGCGAGGCATATCCAGGCGAGTCAAGGCAAGGCAAATACAGTCAAAACAAATCCAGGCATGGCAAGGCAAATACGGTCAAGGCAAATCCAAGCAAAACAAGACAAGGCAAGGCTAGGCAAATCAAGGCAAGGCAACACAAGGCAAGGCAAGAGTAGACAAATCCAGTAAAGGAAGGAAATGCAAATTCAGGCTAAAGAAGGCAAGGCAAATCCAGGCAAAACAATGTAAGTCAAATCCATTCAAGGCAAGGCAAGGCAACAGAAGGCAAGGTCAATCCACTCAAGTCACAGAAAACTCAAGCAAGCAAATCCAGGCAGGGCAATTGAAAACAAATCTAGGAAAGGCAAATTAAGGTAAGGCTAGGCAAGGCAAATCAAGGCAAGGCAAGGCAACACAAATTTAGGCAAAACAAAGCAAATCCAGGTAAGACAAACTCAGGTAAGGCAAGGCAAGGCAAATCAAGGCAAGAAAAATGCAGTCAAGGCAAACATAGGCAACGCAAATCCAGGAAAGGCAAATCCAGACAAGGTAAAGTAAGGCAAGGCAAATTAACACAAGGAAGATTCAGCCAAGGCAAATCCAGGCAAGGCAAATCCAGGAAAGGCAAATTGAGGAAAGGCAAATTTAGCCAAGGAAAAACCGCAAATCCAGGCAAGGCAAATCCAGGCAAGGCAAGGAAAATCCAGACAATGCAAGGCAAGTCCAGGTGAGGCAAGGCAAATTCAAGCAAGGTAAGGCAAAATAAATTCTGGCAATGCAAAACAAGGCAAATCCAGGCAAGGCAAGGAAACGCAAATCCAAGCAGTGAAAATCCAGGCAAGGCAAATCAAGGCAAGGCAAATTCAGGCAAGGCAAATTCAGAAAAGGCAAGGCTAGTCAAGGCAAATTCAGCCAAGGAATATCCAGGCAAGTCAAGGCAAGGCAAAACCAGGTAAGACAAGGCAAATCCAGACAGGGCAAGGCAAGGTAAATCTAGGCAAAGCAAAACAAGGCAAATCCAGGCAAGCAAGTCAAGGCAAATTCAAGCAAGGCAAATACAGGAAAGGCAAGGCTAGTCAAGGCAAATTCAGGCAAGGAATATCTAGGTGAGTGGAGGCAAGGCAAATCCAGTCAAGGCAAATTTAGGTAAGGCAAGTCAAGGCAAATAGAGTCAAGGTAAATCCAAGCAAGACAAGACAAGGCAAGGCTAGGAAAATCAAGGCAAGGCAACGGAAAGCAAGACAAGGGAAGGCAAATTTTGTCAAGGCAAGGAAAGGCAAATTCAGGCTAAAGAAGGCAAGGCAAATTCAGGCAATGCAAGGCAAATCCAGACAAAACAATGTAAGACAAATCCCTTCAAGGCAAGGCAAAGCAAAAGAAGGCAAGGTCAATCGACTCAAGTCACGGCAAACTCAAGCAAGGCAAATACAGGCAGGGCAAGAGAAAACAATCCAGGAAAAGCAAATTAAGGCAAGGCTAGGCAATGCAAATCCCGAAAGGCAAATCCAGGTAAGGCAAATTCAGACAAAGCAAGGCAAGGCAAGGCAAATCAAGGCAAGAAAGATTCAGGCAAGGCAAATCCAGAAAAAAAAGCAAATCCGGTAAATACAAATTGAGGCAAGTCAAATTCAGGCAAGGCAAATCCAGCCAAGGCTAGTCAAGGCAAGGCAAATCAAGGCAAGGAAGATTCAGGCAAGGCAAAACAGATCCAGGCAATGCAAGGCAAGTCCATGTAAGGCAAGGCAAGCAAATCCAGGCAATGCAAGGGAAGTCCAGGTAAGGCAAATTCAGGCAAGGCTAGGCTAGGCAAATCCAGGCAAGGCAAGGCAAAACAAAACCAGACTCGACAAGGAAAAGTAAATTCGGGCAAGGCAAATCCAGGTATAGCAAGGCATGTCATGGCAAGGCAAGACAAGGCAAATCCAGGCAAGGCAAATCCAGGTAGAGCAAAGTAAAACGAACCCAGGCAAGGCAAATTAAGGCAAGGCAAATTAAGGCAAATTCAGGCAAGGCAAGGCAAATCCATGCAATGCAAGGCAATTCCAGTTAAGGCTAGGCAAATCCAGGCAAGATAAGGCAAGGTAAATCCAGGCAATGCAAAACAAGGCAAATTCAGGCAAGGCAAAGCAAAGCAAAGCAAATCCACGCAAAACAAATCCAGGCATGGCAATACCAGACAAATCCAGGCAAGGCAAGGCAATGCAAATCCAGGCAAGGCAAGGAAAATCCATGCAATGCAAGGCAATTCCAGTTAAGGCTAGGCAAATCCAGGCAAGATAAGGCAAGGTAAATCCAGGCAATGCAAAACAAGGCAAATTCAGGCAAGGCAAAGCAAAGCAAATACACGCAAAAGAAATCCGGCCATGGCAATACCAGGCAAGGCAAGGCAATGCAAATCCAGGCAAAAAAGGGCAAGTCAAATCCAGGCAAAGCAAATTCGGGCAAGGCAAATCTATTCAAGGCAAATCCAGTCAATCAAAATCTAGGCAAAACAAGGTATGTCAAGGCAAATTCAGGTAGGGAATATCCAGGCAAGGCAAGGCAAGACAAATCCAGACAAGGCAAATACAGGCAAAGCAAGGCAAGAAAAATATAAGAAAGGCAAATCAATTCAAGGAAAGAAAAAATAAGGCAGACACAAGCAAGGCAAATCCAGGCAAGGCAAGGTAAAGCAAATCCAGGCAAGGCAAGGAAAATCCTGGCAAGGCAAATCAAGGCAAGGAAAATACAGGCAAGGTAAATACAGGCAAGGGAAGGCAAGGCAAAGCAAAGCAAATCCAGGCCAGAAAAATCCAGGCAAGAAAAGGCAAGGCAAATCTAGCCAAGACAAGGCAAGGCAAGGCAAATCTAGGCAAGGCATGACAAGGCAAATTTAGGCAAGGAAAATCCAGTCAAGGCAAGGCAAGGCAACAGAAATCCAGGCAAGGTAAATACAGGCAAGGCAAATTCAGATAAGGCAAATCCAGGCAAGGCAAGGAAAGGCAAGGCAAGGCAAGACAAATATAGGCAAGGCAATTCCATTCAAAGCAAGGAAATTCAAAGCAAATCCAGGCAATACAAATTTAGGCAAGGCAAGGCAAGGCAAATCCACGCAAGGCAAGGCAAGTAAAATTCAGGAAAGGCAAATTCAGCAAGGCAAGGGAAGCCAAAGAAAAGCAAATCCAGGCAAGGCAAAGCAGGGCAAATCCAGGCAAGGCAAGGCAAGACAAATCCAGGCAAAGTATGGCAAGGCAAATTCAGGCAAGGCTAATTCAATCAAAGCAAGGCAGTGCAAATTTAGGCAAGGTAAATCCAGATAAGGCAAGACAAGCCAAGGCACATCTACACAAGGCAAATCCAGGAAAGGCAAGGTAAGGCGAATCCACGCAAGCCAAGGCAAGGCAAGGCAATGGAAGTCAATGCAAGGGAGGCAAATCCAGGCCAGGCAAGGCAAGGCAATACAATACTATGCAAATCCAGGCAAGGCAAGGCAAGGTAAGGCAAGGCAAGAAAAGGCAATTCCAGGCTAGGCAAGTTATGGCAAGACAAGGCAAGGCAAATCCAGGCAAGGCAGGGAAAGGCAAATTTAGGCAAGGCAACCTAGGCAAAGAAAATCCAGGCAAGGCAAATCCAGGTAAGGCAAGGCAAGGCAAGATTAACTCCGGCAAGGCACATTCAGAAAAGGCTAATTTAGGCAAAACAAGGCAAGGCAAATCCAGGAAAGGCAAAGAAAAACAAGGCAAATTTAGAAAAAACCAGAACAAGCAAGGTAAATCCAGGCAAGTTAAATTCAGTCCAGGCAAGTCAAGGAAAATTCAGCAAAGGCAAGGCAAGACAAATCAAGGCAAAGCAAGGCAAGTCAAACCCAGGCAAGGCAAATGCAGGGAAGGTAAGGAAAGGCAAATATATTCAAGGCAAATTAAGGAATATCAAGGCAAGACAAGGAAAGGCAAATCTAGGCCAGTCAAATAGAGGCAATGCAAAGTCAGTCAAGGCAAAACAAGGCAAGGCACATGCAAACAACTCAAGGTAAGGCAAGTCAAATTCTCACAAAACAAATCCAGGAAAGGCAAGGCAAGCAAGGCAAATCTAGGCAAGGCAAATCACGGCAAGGAAAGGCAAGGCAAGGAAAATTGAGGCAAGACAAATCCAGGCGAGGCAAGGCAAGGAAAGGCAAAGCAAGGCAAATTTAGGCAAGACATGGTAAGGCAAGGCAAATCCAGGCAACGTAAGGCAAGAAAAGGCAAGACAAGTATAGGCAAGGCAAATTCATTCAAGGCAAAAAAACAAGGCAAATCCAGGCAAGGCAAGGCAATCCCAGGCTAAGCAGTCCAAGGCAAGGCAAGG
This sequence comes from Saguinus oedipus, assembly GCA_031835075.1. Classification (NCBI taxonomy): domain Eukaryota; kingdom Metazoa; phylum Chordata; class Mammalia; order Primates; family Cebidae; genus Saguinus; species Saguinus oedipus. The sequence goes on along the minus strand of JASSZA010000373.1, from coordinate 32,528 downwards.
CAAGGCAAGGCAATCCCAGTCAAAGCAAGGCAACGTAAGAAAAGGCAAATTCAGGCAGGGTAAGGTAAGATAATGCAATTTCAGGCAAGGCAAGGCAAGGCATGGCAAGGCAAGGCAAGACAATCCTACACAAGAAAAGGCAAGGCAAGGCAATTCCAGGCTGGGAAAGGCAAGGCAAGATAATCCCAGGCAAGGCAATTCCAGGCTAGGCAATCCTAGGCAAGGCAATCCCAAGAAAGTCAATGGAAGGCAAGGCAAGGCAATGTCTTGCAAGGCAAAAAAAAGAGGCAAACCCAGAAAAAGCAACCCAAGGCAATGCAAGGCAATTCTAGGCAAGGCAAGAATAATCAAGGCAAGACAATCTCTGGCAAGGCAAGGCAAGGCAAGGCAACGCAAAACAAAGTAATCAGTGGGAAGGCAAGGCAAACCAATCCCGGGCAAGGCAAAGAAGGCAATCCCAGGAAAGACAATCCCAGGCAATGCAATCCACAGCAAGACAAGGCAAGGCAATTGCAGGCAAGGCAAGGCAAAACAATCCCAGGAAAGGCAATCACAGGCAAGGCAATGCAAGGAAATGCAATCTCAGAAATGGCAAGGCAAGGCAATCTCATGCAAGGAAATCCCAGGCCAGGCAAGACAAGGCAATACCAGGCAAGGCAAGCGAGGCAATCCCAGGAAGGCAAGGCAAGGAAAGGCAATCACAGGCAAGTCAAGGCAAGGCAATGCAATCTCAGGCAAGACAATTCCAGGCAAGGCAAGGCATATAAATTCCAGGCAATGCAATCCCAGGCAAGGCCAGGCAAGGAAATTTCAGGCAAGACAATCCCAGGTAAGGCAGGCAAAGCAATTCCAGGCAATGCAACCCCAGGTAAGGCAAGGCAAGGCAAGGCTTGGCAATTTTAGACAAGGCAAGACAAAAAAAGCCAGGCAACTTCAGGCAATGCAAGTAACGACAAGGCAATAACTGGCAAAGCAAGGCAAGGTAAGTTAATTCCAGGCAAGGCACTTTAAGGCACGTCAAGGCAGGGAAATTCGAGTCAAGGCATTTCGAGGCAAGGAAAGGCAAGGCAAGGCAGAATAACTCGAGGTGAATAATTGTGAGGCGAGACAAGTCAAGGCAAGGCAAGGCAAAGCAGGGCAATTCCAGGCAGGGCAATTCGAGGCACAGCAAGGCAAGGCAAGACAGAACAATTCCACACAAGGCAATTTCAGGCAAGGAAAGGCAAACAAGGCAGTCCCAGGAAAGGAAAGAATAGGCAATCCCAGGCAAGGCAAGGCAAGGCAAATACAGGCAAAGAAATCCCAGGGAAGGCAAAAGTAGGCAATCCCAGGCTAGGCATTCCAAGCAAGGCAAGGCTATCCTAGGCAAGGCAATACAAGGCAAGGCAAGGCAAAACAATTTCAAGCAAGGCTATCCCAGGTAAGGCAGAACAAGGCAATCCCAGGCAAGGCAAGGCAAGTCAATGGAAGGCAATATCAGGCAAGGCAGGCAAAGCAAGGCAAAACAAGGCAAGACAATCCCAGACAAGGCAAGGCAAAGCAATCCCATGCAAGACAATCCTAAGCAAGGCAAGGCAAAACAATTTCAAACAAGGCTATCCCAGGCAAGGCAAAACAAAGCAATCCCAGGCAAGGGAAGGCAAGGGAAGGCAATCTCAGGCAGGGCAGGTAAGGAAAGGCAAGGAAAAGCAAGGGAAAACAAGGCAAGTCAATCCCAGACAAGGCAAGGAAAGGCAATCCCAGAAAAGACAATCCGAGGCGAGGCAAGGCAAAACGATTCCAAGCAAGGCTATCCCAGGCAAGGCAGAACAAGGCAATCCCAGGCAAGGCAAGTCAAGGAAAGGCAATCTCAGGCAAGGCAGGCAAGGCAAGGCAAGGCAAGGCAATTCCAGACAAGGCAAGGCAAACCCAGCCAAGATTTGGCAAGGCAATCATTGTCAAGGCAATCCCAGGCAAGACAAGGCAAGACAATTATAGGCAAGGCAATCTCAGGCAAGGCAAAGAAAGTAATCCCAGGAATGGCAATCTGAGGCACAGCAAGGCAAGGCAATCCAAGTGAAGGGAATTTCAGGCAAGGCAAGACAATCCCAAGCGAGGCAAGGCAACCAATCCCAGGCAAGACAAGACAAGGCACTCCCAGTCAAGGCAAGGCAAGGCAATCAAAATCAAGGGAAGGCAAGGCAAGGCAAGGTAATTCAGCTCCAGGCAAGGCAAGGCAAAGCAATCACAGGCAAGACAATCTCAGGCAAGGAAAGGGAAAACAATTTTAGGCAAGACAATCACAGGCAAGGTAAGGCAAGGCAATCCCAGAAAAGACAAAAAAAAGAAAACAAAAGAAAATCGCTGGAAAGGCGAGGCAAGGCAAAGCAAAACAGGGGAAGGCAAGGCAATCCCAGGAAAGGTAAGGCAATCCCAGGCAAGGCAAGACAATATCAGATTAGGCATGGCAAAAAAATCTCAGGCAAGGGAAGGCAAGGAAATCCCAGGCTAGACAATCGCAGACCAGGCAAGGGAAGGCAATCCCAGTAAAGAAAATGCAAGGCAAGACTAGGCAAGGCAAGTTAAGGCAGAAAGAAAAAGGCCATCCCAGAAAAGGAAATGCAAGGCAAGGCAATCTTAGGCAAGGCAAGGCAAGGCAATCCCAGGCAAGGAAAGGCAAGCGAAGGCAATGCAATATCAGGTAAGGCAATATCAGGTAGATCAATGAAAGGCAATCCCAGAAAATGCAAGGCAAGGCAAAACAAACTCAGGCAAGGCAAGGGAAGACAAGGCAAAGGAAGGCAAGGCAAGAGAAGGCAAGGCAATCCCAGGAAAAGCAAGGCAAGGCAATCCCAGGAAGGAAAATTCCAGGCACGGCAAGGCAAAACAATTCCAGGCAAGGCAAGGCAAAGCAAAAGAAATCCAGGCGAGGAAAATTCAGAAAACGCAAAAAAAAGACAAGACAAATCCAGGCAAGGCAAGACAAGGCAAGGCAAATCCAATCAAGGCAAATCCAGGCAAGGCAAGGCAAGGAAAATCCAGGCAAGCCAAGGCAAGGCAACTCAAGTCAAGGCAAGGCAAGGAAATCAAATCTAGGCAAGGCAAGACAAATCCAGGAAACGCAAGGCACGATGAGACAAGGCAAGGCAAATGCAGACAAGGCAACACAAGGCAAAGCAAGGCAAATACAGGCAAGGCAAATACAGGCATGGCCAATCCTGGCAAGGCAAGGCCAAACTATGCAAGGCAAAGTCACACAAGGGAAATCCAGGCAAGGTAATTCCAGGCAAGGCCAATCCAGGCAAGGAAAGGCAAGGCAAGAAAAATCCAGACAAAACAATACAATGCAAATTCGGGCCAGGCAAATTTAGGCAGGGCAAGGCAAAAAAAATCCAGGCAAGGCAAGCAAAGGCAAAACCAGACAAGGCAAGGCAAAGCAAGGCAAGGCAAAGCAAGGCAAGGCAAAGCAAGGCAAGGCAAATCTATGCAAGGCAAATCCAGTTAAAGGAAATCCAGAAAAGGCAAGACTAGGCAAATTTAGGCAAGGCAAATCTTGGAAAGGGTAGGCAAGGCAAATCCAGACGGGGCACATCCAGGCAAGGGAAGGCAAAGCAAGTCCAGGCGTGGCAAATCCAGGGAAGGTAAAACAAAACACATACAGGCAATGCAAATCTAGGCAAGGCATAGTAAAGCAAATTTAGGCAAGGCAAATTCAATCAAGGCAAGAAAAGAAAAATTTAAGTGAGGCAAATCCAAGCAAGGCAAGGCCAGGCAAAGCCAAGCTAGTCAAATTTATGCAAGGCAAGGCAAAACAAATCCAGGTAAGGCATATTCTGTCAAGAAAAATCAAGGCAAATCCAGGCATGGAAATTCCAGGCAAGGGAAACAAAGCAAGGCAAGGATAAGGAAATCCCAGCAAGGCAAGGCAAGGCAAAGCAAATTCAGGCAAGGCAAATCCAGGCAAGAAAAGAAAAATCCAGGCAAGGCAAGGCCAGGCAAATCCAGGCAAGGCAAATTCAGGAAAGGTAAATCCATGCAAGGCAAATCTAGGCAAGCAAATCCTGGCAAGGCAAATCCAGGAAAGGCAAGGCAAGGGAAATTTAGGCAAGGCAGGGAAAAAACAATCCAGGCAAAGCAAATCCAGGAAACGGAAGATAAGGAAAATCCAGGCAACATAAATCCAGAAAAGGCAAGGCAAGGAAAATCAAGGGAAGGCAAATCCCGACAAGGCAAGGCAAGGCAAGGCAAATCCAGGGAACTCAAGTAAAGGCAAGAAAAGGCAAATTCAAGCAAGGCAAGGCAAGGAAATGCAAGACAAATCCAAGAAAGGCAAAGCAAGGCAATGAAAGGCAAATCACAGCAAGGCAAAAGAAGGCAAGGCAAATCCAGTCAAGCCAAGGCAAGGCAAAATAAATTTAGGCAAGGCAACGCAAAGAAAATTCAGACAAGGCAAATTTAGGCAATGCAAATCCATACAAGGCAATGCAAGGCAAATTTAGGCAAGGCAAGGCAAAGCAAGGCAAATTCAGACAAGAAAATGCAAGACAAGTAAAGGCAAGGCAAAACAAGGCAAGAGAAAGCCAGTCGAGGTAAGAAAAATCCAGGCAAACCTGGGAAAGGAAAGGACAATCCAGGCAAACTATTCAAGGAAAAATCCAGGAAACTCCAGGTAATGCAAGGCAAGGCAAATCCAGCAAGGCAAATTTAGGTAAATTCACTCAAGGCAAAGCAAATTCAGGAGAGGCAAGGAAAGGAATATTCAGGCAAGGTATGACAAGGCAAGGCAAATCCAGGCAAGGAAAGGCAAGACAAAGAAAATCCAGGCAAGGCAAGGCAAGGCAAGGCGAATCCAGGTAAGGCAAAACAGACCCAGGCAAGGCAAATTTAGGCAAGGCAAGGGAAGTCAAAAAGGAAAGGCAAATTTAGGCAAGGCAGGGAAAGGCAATTCCAGGCAAGGCAAGTCAAGAGAAGGCAATGCAAGGCAAATCCAGGCAAGACAAGGCAAGGCAACAGAAATCCAGAGAAGGCCAATCCCAATAAGGCACATCATTGCAAAGCAAATCCAGTTGATGCAAGGCAATTCAAAGCAAATCCAGGCAAGGCAAGGTAAGGCAAGGCAAGGTAAGGCAAGGCTAAGCAAATTTAGGCAAGACAAACCCAGGCAAGGCAAGGCAAGGCAATGACAGCAAATGAAGGGAAGGCAAATCCAAGCAAGGGAAGGCAAATCCAGGCAATGCAACCTAGGCAAAGAAAATCCAGGCAAGGCAAATCGAGCCAAGGGAAGGCAAGGCAAAACAAATCCAGGAAAAGCAATTCAAGGCAAGGCACGGTAAGGTAAGGCAAATCCAGACAACAAAAGGCAAGGCAAGGGAATTCCAGGAGAGACAAGCAAGGCCAAATAAATTTAGGCAAGGTAAGGCAAGGCAAGTCAAGGCAAAAAAAACTCCAGGCAAGGCAAATTCAGGCAGGGCAAGGCCAGGCAAGGCAAGGTAAATTCAGAAAAAAAACAAAACATTCAAAATAAGGCAAGGCAAGTCAAATCCAGGCAAGCAAAATAAGGCAGGACAAGGCAAAGCACGGCACAGAAAGGCAAAGCAAGGCAAAATTAGGCAAGGCAAATCTAGAAAAAACAAGGCAAGGCAAGCCAAATCCAGGGAAGACAACTCCAGACAAGGCCAATCTTGGCAAGGCACGGCAAGGCAAGGCAAATCCAGGCAAGTTAAAGCAAGAAAAGGCAAAACAAATCCAAGCAAGGCAAGGCAAGGAAAGAAAAAGAAAGGCAAATCCAGGAAAGGAAAGGCAACACAAATCCAGGGAAGGCTAATCCCAATAAGGCATGGCAAGGCCAGGAAAATCCAGGCAAGGCAAGGCAATTCAAGGCAAATTCAGGCAAGGCCAGGCAAAACAAATCCAGGTGAGGCACACCCAGGTAAAAGAAATTCATGCAAGAAAAGAAAATGAAAGACAAACGAAGGCAAGGCAAATCTAGTCAAGGGAAGACAAGGCAAAACAAACACAGGCAAGGAAAATCAAGGCAACACAAGGTAAGGTAAGGTAAATCAAGGCAACATAAGGCAAGGCAAGGCAAATCTAGGCAAGGCAAATTCAGGAGAGACAAGGAAAGGCCAAAGAAATTTAGGCAAGGCAAGGCAAATCCAGGCAAGACAAGACAAGGCAAGGTAAGGCATGGCAAATCCAGAAAAAACCCAAAACAAACAAAGCAAGGCAAAGCAATGAAAATATAGTCAAGGCAAGTCAAGGCAAGGAAAAATAAGGCTAGGCAAGGCAAAGCACTACAAGGCAAGGCAATGCAAGGAAAACCCAAGAAAAGGCAAATCTAGGCAAAACAAGGTAAGGCAAGCCAAAACCGTGGAAGGCAAATTCAGGCAAGGCCAATCTTGGTAAGGCATGGTAAGGCTAGGCAAATACAGGTAAGGCAAAGCAAGGCAAAGCAAGGCAAATCTAGGCAAGGTAAGGCAAGGCAAGGCAATTCCAGGCAAAGGAAGGCCAGACAAATTTAGGCAAGTCAAGGCAAGGCAACACAAATCCAGGCAAGGCAAATTAGGGCAAGGACAATCCCGAGAAGGCACAGCAAGGCAAGGCAAATCCAGGCAAGACAAGGCAATTAAAGGCAAATTCAGGCAGGATAAGTAAAGGCAAAGCAAATCCAGGAAAGGCAAACCCAGGCAAAAAATATCTAGGCAAGACAAGGCAATGCAAGGCAAATACAGGCAAGGTAAATACAGGCCAGTCAAGGTAAGGCAAGGCAAATACAGGCAACACAACCTAGGCAAAGAAAACCAGGCAAGGTAAATCCAGGAAAGGCAAGGCAAATCAAGACAAGGCAAGGCAAATTCAAGCAAGGCAAACACAGGCACCACAAGGCAAGACAAGGCAAATCTAGGCAAGGCAAATTAGGGCAAGACCAATCCCAAGAAGGCACGGCAAGGCAAGGCAAATTGAGGCAAGGCAAAACAATTCAAGGCAAATCTAGGCAAGGCAACAAAAGGCAAAGCAAATCCAGGCAAGGCAAATCCAGGCAGGAAATATCTAGGTAAGGCAAGGCAATGCAAGGCAAATATTAGCAAGGTAAATACAGTCTAGTAAAGACAAGGCAAGGCAAATACAGGCAACACAACCTAGGCAAAGAAAACCAGGCAAGGTAAATCCAGGCAAGGCAAGGCAAATACAGACAAGGCAAATCAAGGCAAGGCAAGGCAAATTCAAACAAGGCAAACCCAGGCACCACAAGGCAAGGCAAGGCAAATCCAGGCAAGGCAAATCCAGAAGAAAAAAGGCAAGGCAAAACAAATTTAGGAAAGGCAAGGAAAATCCATTCAAAGCATGGCAAGGCAAATAAAAAAACAGGCACGTCAAGGCAAGGCAAGACAAAGGCAGGCAAGGCAAAATAAGGCAAGCAAGACATAGCATGGCAATGCAAGGAAATGCAAGGCAAATCCACGCAAGGCAATTCTAGGCAAAACAAGGCAAGGCAAGCTAAATCCAGGGAGGACAACTCTAGGCAAGGCCAATCTTGGCAAGGGACGGAAAGGCGAGGCAAATCCTGGCAAGGCAAAACTAGGCAAGGAAAATCCAGGCAAGGCAAGGCAATGCAAGGCAAATCCAAAGAAGGGAAATTCTGGAAAGGCACGGCAAGGCAAGGAAAATCGAGAGAAAACCAAAACAGGCAAGACAAGGCAAGGCAAATGCAGGCAAATCAGATCCAGGAAAGGCAAAATAAGGCAAGGCAAGACAAAGCATGGCAAGGCAAGGCAATGCAATGCAAATACACGCAAGGCAAATCTAGACAAAACAAGGTAAGGCAAGCTAAATTTAGGGAAGACAACTACAGGCAAGGCCGATCTTGGCAAGGGACAGAAAGGCAAGGCAAATCAAGGCAAGGCAAGGCAAGGCAAGGCAAATCCAGAAAAGGGAAATCCTGGAAAGACAAGGCAAGGCAAATCCAGGCAAGAAAAATCAAGGGAATGCAAGACAAGGTAAGGCAAATTTAGGCAAGCAAATTCAGGCAACAAAACGCAAGGCAAGGCAAATTGAGGCAAGGAAAATCCAGGAGAGACAAGGAAAGGCCAAACTAATGTAGGCCAAGCAAGGCAAGGCAAGGCAAAACAAGACAATTCCAGGCAAGGAAAAAGCAGACAAGGCAAGACAAGGAAAGGCACATCCAGATCAGTCAAATCCAGGCAAGGCAAGGCAAGGCAAGTCAAATCCAGAGAAGGCAAGGCAAGGCAAGGTAAAGCAAAGAAAATCCAGGCAAGGCAAATCCAGGCAAGGTAAATCCGGACAAGACAAGGAAAGGCTAATCCAGACAAGTCCTGGCAAGGCAAATCCAGGCAAGGCAAATGTAGGCAAAGCAATGCGGGGCACATCCAGGCAAAGCAAATTCAGACAAGGCAAGGCAAGCCCAGACAAATCCACGCAAAACAAATATAGTCAAGGCAAGGCAAGACAACACAAATACAGGCAATGTAAATTTATGCAAGGCAAATCCAGGCAAGGCAAATCTCAGAAGGCATATCCAGCCAAGGTAAATCCAGTAGAAGCAAGGCAAAACCAGGCAAGGCAAATACAGGCAAGCCAAGGCCAATCAAGGCAAGGCAATGGAAGGCAAGCAAAGGCAAGGAAAATTCAGGCAAGGCAAGGCAAGAAAAGGCAAAACTAGGCAAGGCAAGGCAAATTCAGGGAAGACAAATCCAGGCAACACAAAGCAAGGGAAGACAAATACAGGCAAGGCAAATTCAGGAGAGGAAAGGCAAGAAAAATCAAATTTAGGCAAGGCAAGGCAAAACAAATCCAGGCAAGGCAAGGCAAATCGAGAAAAAAACAAAACAGGCAAGTCAAGGCAAGGAAAGGAAAATGCAGGCAAGTCAAATCCAGGCAAGGCAAAGTAAGCCAAATTCAGGGAAGACAACTCCAGGCAAGGCCAATCTTGGCAAGAAACAGCAAGGCAAGGCAAACCTAGGCAAGGCAAGGCAAAGCAAATCCAGGTAAGGCAGAATCAGGCAAGACAAATTCAGGCAAGGCAAAGAAATGCAAAGGAAATCCAGGCAAGAAAAATCCTGGAAAGTCAAGGCAAGGCTAGGCAAGGCAACCTAGCCAAGGAAAATTTAGGCAAGGCAAATTCAGGCAATGCTAGGCAAGGCAAGACAAATCCAGGTAAGGGAAATCAAGGCAAGGCAAAGCAAAGCACGGCAAAGCCAATTCAGGCAAGGCAAGTTTAGGCAAAACAAGGCAAGGCAAGATAAATCCAGGCAAGGCAAATCCAGAAGAGGCAAGGCAAGGCATATCCACGCAAGAAAAGGCAAGGCAAACTCAGACAAAACCAAACTGGCAAGGCAAGGCAAGGCAAACCCAGGGAAAGCAAATCCAGGCCAGGCAAAGCAAGGCAAATCCAGGCAAGCAAAACCAATGCAAATCCATGCAAGGCAAATTTAGGCAAGGCAAGTCAATTAAAATACTGGCAAGACAAATAAAGGCAAGCCAAGGCAAATCCAGCAAAGGCAAATTCAGGCAAGGTAAGAAAAGGCAAATTAAGGCAAGAAAATCCAGGCAAGGCAAATCCAAGAAAGGCAAATCCAGGCAAGGGAAGGCAAGGCAAATCCAACCAAGGCAAATTCAGGCAAGGCAAGAAAAGTCAAACTCAGGCAAGGCCAGGCAAGGCAAGGCAAGGCAAAAAATTGTAGGCAAGAAAAATTTAGGCAATGAAAAAAAGGCAAAAAAAAAAAAAAAGCAGGCAAGGCAAGGCAAAATAAGGCAAGGCAAGTCCAGGCAAGAAAAATCCAGGCAAGGCAAGGGAGGGCAAATACATGTAAGACAGATTCCAGCAATGCAATTTCAGCAAGGCAAATTTAGGCAAAACCAAACAAAGCAAATTTAGGCAAAACACATTGAGGCAAGACAAATCCAGGCAAGGCAAGGCAAGAAAAATCGAGGAAAGGGAAATCCAGGAAAGGCAAGGCAAATCCAGGCAAGGCAGGGCAAATCCAGGCAATGCAAATTTAGACAAGGCAAAGCAAGAAAAATCTAGGCAAGGGAAATTTATGCAAGGCAGATCAGGCAAGGCAAATCTAGGCAAGTCAAAACAAGGCAAATCCAGGCAAAGCAAATCCAGGAAAGGCAAGGCAAGAAAAATTGAGGAAAGGTAAATAAAGGCAAGGCAAGAAAAATCCAGGACATGCAAGGCAAGGCAGTTCCAGGTAAAGCAAGGAAAATCTAACCAAGGTAAAACAAGGCAAACCCAGGCAAGGCATGGCAAGGCAAATCCTGGCAAGGCAAATTGAGGCAATTCAAAACAAGTCAAGGCAAATTCAGGCAAGGCAAAGCAAACCAAACCCAGGCAAGGCAAATTTAGTCAGGGAAAACAAAAAAAAATCCAGGCAAGGCAAATTCAGGCAAGGCTAGGCATGTCAAATCCAGGCAAGACAAATCCAGGCAAGGCAATTCCAGGCAGGACAAGGTAAAACAAACGCAGGCAAGGCAAATTAAGGCCAGCAAGGCAAGGCAAATACACTCAAAACACACCAACATAAGGCAAGGCAATGACAATTCAGGCAATACAAATCTACTCAAGGCAAATCCACGCAAGGCAAGGCAAGACAAGGCAAGGCAAAGCAAATCCTGGCAAGGCAAAATCAGGCAAGGCAAGCCAATGCAAGGCAAATTCAGGCAAGGAAAATACAGTCAAAACAAGAAAAGGCAAGGCAAGGCAAATCCAGACAAGGCAACCTAGGCAAAGAAAATCTAGGTCAAGACAAATTCAGGAAGGCAAGAAAAAGCAAGGAAAATGCAGGTAAGGCAAGGCAAGGCAAGGAAAACCCAGGCAAGAGAAATCCAGGCAAGGCAAATTCAGGCAAGGCAAATCCAGCCAAGGCAAGAAAACGCAAATCCAGGCAAGGCAAATCCAGGCAATGCTAGGCATGTCCAAGTAAGGCAAGGCAAATTCATGCAAGGTAAGGCAAGGTAAATGCAGGCAATTAAAACAAGGCAAATTCAGTCAAGACAAATCTATGCAAGGCAAAACTAGGCAAGCCAAATCCAGGCAAGGCAAGGCAAGGCAAGGCAAATTTAGGCAATGAGTATACAGGCAAGGTACGGTAAGGCAAATCTAGTCATGGCAAATCCAGGCAAGGCAAGGCAAGGCAAGGCAAGGCGAAGCTAATCTAGGCAAGGCAAATTCAGGCAAGAAAAGTCAATGCAAGGCAAAGGAAGACAAGGCAAGGCAAATCTAGGCACGGCAACCTAGGCACATCCACACAAGGCAAATCCAGGCAAGGCAAGGCAAGGCAAATCCACGCAAGCCAATGGAAAGCAAGACAAGGCAAGGCAAATCCAGGCAAGGCAAGGCTAGGCAAATCCAGGAAAGGCAAGGCATAGCAAGGCAAGGCAAGGCAAGCAAATTTAGGCCAGGCAAGGCAAGACCAATCCAGGCAAGACATGGCAAGGCAAATCCAGACAAGGCAACCTAGGCAAAGAAAATCCAAGCAAGGCAAGGCAAGGCAAGGTTAATTCCGGCAAGGTAAATCCAAGAAAGGCAAAACAAATAAAGGCAAGGCAAATTCAGCAAGGCTATGCAAGCCAAATCCAGGCAAGGCAAGGCAAAGCAAATCCAGGCAAGGCAAATCCAGGCAATAAAAGGCAAGGAAAAACAAGCAAGGCAAGCTAAGTCAAATCCAGGTAAGGAAAATCCGGGAAGGACACGGTAAAACAAACCAAGGCAAGGCAAATTAAGGCAAGGCAAGGCAAGGCAAATCCATACAAGGCAAGGCAAGGCAAGGCAAGACAAATTCATGCAAGGCAAATTCAGGAAGAAAAATCCAGGCAAGGTAAGGTGGAACCAGGCAAGAAAAATCCAGAAAAGGCAAGGCAAATCCAGGCAAGGCAAATCCAGGCAAGCCAAGAAAAAGCAAAGCAAGAAAACGCAAGGCAAATCCAGGCAAGGTAAGGCTAAGCAAGGCAAGGCAAGGCAGGAAAAATCCTGGCAAGAAAAGGCAAGGCAAATCCAGGAAAGGCAAAACTTGGCAAAGCAAGGCAAAACCAGGCAAAATAAGGCAAGGAAAACCCAGGCAAGGAAAAGCAAGGCAATACAAGGCAAATTCACGCAAGGCAAAGCAAAGCCAGGCAATGCAAGGCAAATCCAGGCAAGGGAAGGCAAATCCAGCTAAGGCAAGGCAAATTCAGGCACGAGAAGGGAAGGGAAATCCACGCAAGGCAAGGAAAATTTAGGCAAGGCAAGGCAAAGCAAATCCAGTCAAGGCAAGGCAAGGCAAATTCAGGCAAAACAAGGCAACGCACATGCAGGCAACTCAAGGTAAGCCACGGCAAATTCAGGCAAGGTAAATCCAGGAAAGGCAAGTCCAGGTAAGGAAAGGAAAAACCAGGCAAGAAACATCCAAACAAGGCAAGGCAAGGTAAATCCATGCAAGTAAAGGCAAGCCAAGGCAAAAGAAATATAGGCAAGGCAAATCCATTCAAGGCAAGAAAAAGCAAGGCAAATTCAGGCAAGGCAAGGCAAATCCAGCAAGGCATGGCAAGAAAAATCAAGGCACTTCAAATTCAGGCAAAGCAATTCAGGACAAATTCAAGCAAGGCAAATTCAGGCAAGGCAAAGCAAGCCAAGGCACATTCACACAAGGCTAATCCAGTCAAGGCAAGGCCAGGCAACATAAATCTAGGCAAGGCAAATTTAGGCAAGGCAAATCCAGGAAGGCAAATTCAGGCAAGGCAAGTCCAGGTAAGGTAAGGCAAAACCAGGCAAGAAACATCAAGGCAAGGCAAGGCAAGGCAAATCCAGGCAAGGGAAGAGAAGGGAAATCCAGGGAAGGCAAGGCAAATCCAGCTAAGGACAGGCAAGGAAAGGTAAATTTAGTTAAGGCAAGGCAAATCCAGGCAATAGAAGTGAAAAGAAATCCAGGCAAGGCAAGGCAAGAAAAATTTAGACAAAGCATGGCAAGAAAAATCAAGGCACTGCAAATGCAGGAAAAACAATTCAGGGCAAATGCAAGCAAGGCAAATTCAGACAAGGCAAGCCAAGCCAAGGCACATCCACACAAGGAAAATCCAGTCAAGGCAAGGCAACATAAATCCAGGCAAGGCAAATTTAGGCAAGGGAAATTCAGGAAGGCAAATCTAGAAAGGTAAATCCAGGCAATACAAGTCCAGGTAAGACAAGGCAAAACCAGGCAAGAAACATCCAGGCAAGGCAAGGCAAGGCAAATCCAAGCAAGGGAAGGGAAGGGAAATCCAGGCAAGGCAAGGGAAATTTAAGCAAGGCAAGGCAAAGCAAATCCAGTCAAGGCAAGGCAAGGCAAATTCAGGCAAGGCAAAGCAAAGCCAGGCAAGGCAAGGCAAATCCAGGCAAGGCAAGGAAAATCCAGCTAAGGCCAGGCAAGGAAATGTAAATTTAGTTAAGGCAAGGCAAATCCAGGCAAGAGACGTGAAAAGAAATCCAGGCAAGGCAAGGCAAATTTAGGCAAAGCATGGCAAGGAAAATCAAGGCACTGCAAATGCAGGAAAAGCAATTCAGGGCAAATCCAAGCAAGGCAAATTCAGACAAGGCAAGGCAAGCCAAGGCACATCCACACAAGGCAAATCCAGTCAAGGCAAGGCAACATAAATCCCGGCAAGGCAAATTTAGGCAAGGGAAATTCATGAAGGCAAATCTAGAAAGGCAAATCCAGGCAAGGTAATTCCAGGTAAGGCAAGGCAAAATCAGGCAGGAATCATCCAGACAAGGCAAGGTAAGGCATGGCTAATTCAGGCAAGGTAAATCCAGGAAAGGGAAGGCAAGCAAGACAAATTCAGGCAAGTAAAGGCAAGGCAAGGAAAATTGAGGCAAGGTCAATCCAGGCGAGGTAAGGCAAAGCAATGCAAATTTAGGCAAGGCAAGGCAAGACAACTTAAATCCAGGCAAGTCAAATTTAGGCAAGGCAAATCCAGGAAGGCAAATTCAGGCAAGGCAAGGCAAAACCAGGCAAGAAGCATCCAGGCAAGGCAAATTAAGGCAAGGCAAGGCAAGACAAATATAGTCAAGGCAAATCCATTCAAGGCAAGTATTAACAAGGCAAATCCAGGTAAGACAAGTTCAGGCGATGGAAGGCAAGGCAAATCAGGCAAAAAAAAGCAAGGCAAATTTATGCAAGGCATGGCAAGGCAAAACCAGGCAAGGCATGGCAAAAAATAATCCAGGCACTGCAAATGCAGAAAAAGCAATGCAGGGCAAATACAAGCAAGGCAAATCTAGACAAGGCAAGGCAAGCCAAGGCACATTTACACTAGGCAAATCCAGTCAAGGCAAGGCAAGACAACTTAAATCCAGGCAAGACAAATTTAGGCAAGGCAAATCCAGGAAGGCAAATTCAGGCAAGACAAGTCCAGGTAAGGCAAAGCAAAACCAGACAAGAAACATCCAGGCAAAGCAAGGCAAGACAAATCCAGGCAAGAGAAGGGAAGGGAAATCCAGGCAAGGCAAGGCAATGGAAATTTAGGCAAGGCAAGGCAAAGCAAATCCAGTCAAGGCAAGGGAAGGCAAATTCAGGCAAAACAAGTCAATGCACATGCAGGCAACTCAAGGTAAGTCACCACAAATTCAGGAAAGGTAAATCGAGGAAAGGCAAGGCAAGCAAGGCAAATCCAGGCAAGGCAAATCCAGGTAAGTCAAGGAAAAACCAGGCAAAAACATCCAAACAAGATGAGGCAAGGCAAATCCAGGCAAGTAAAGGCAAGGCAAATACAGACAAGGCAAATCTGGGCAAGTAAAGGCAAGGCAAGCCAAGGCAAGGCAACACAAGGAAAAGCAAAGCAAGGCAAATCCAGGCAAGGCAATGCAAGATAATGCCAGGCAAGGCAGGGCAAGGGAAGACATGGCAAGGCAAGGGAAATCCAGGTAAAACAAGGCTAGGAAAATCAAGATAAGGCAACACAAGGCAAGGCAAGGGAATGCAAATCCAGGTAAGGCAAGGCAAGGCAAATACAGGCAAGTCAAGGCAAGGTAAATTGAGGCAAGACATGACAAATTCAGGCAAGGCAAATTAAGTTCAGGTAAGGCAAGGCGGGTTCATGTAAGGCAAGGCAAGGAAAATTCAGGCAAGGGAAGGCAAATACAGGCAAGGCAAGGCAAATCCAGGCAAGGCAATGCAAGGCAAATAGAGGCAACACAAACAAGGCAAGGCAAGTCAAGTTTAGGTAAAGCAAGACAGGTTCAGGTAAAGTAAGTCAAGGCAAATCTAGGCAAAGCAAGGCAAATCCAGGCAAGGCAAGTCAAATCCAGGCAAGGCAAAGCAAATCCAGCTAAGTCAAGGAAAATCCAGGCAAGGGAAGACAAGGGGAATCCTGGAAAGGCAAGGCAAGACAAATCCAGGCAATGCAAGGAATATCCAGGCAAAACAAAGCAAGACAAATCCAGGCAATGCAAGGCAAATCAAGAAAAATTCAGGCACAGCAAGGCAACGCAAATCCAGACAAAGAAAATCCAGTCATGGAAGAAAAAAACAAATCCAGGCAAGGCAAATTTAGTCAAGGCTAGGCAAGGCAAATTGAAAGAAGAAAAATCCAGGCAAGGCAAATAAAATTCAGGTAAGGCAAGGCAGGTCCAGGTAAGGTAAGGAAAGGCAAATCCAGGCAAAGAAAAGCAAATCCAGGTAAAGGAAGGCAAATCCAGCTATGTCAAGGCAAATCCAGGCAAGGGAAGGAAAAAGAAATTCAGGAAAGGCGAGGCAAGACAAATCCAGTCAAGGCAAGGCAAGGCAAATTCAGGCAAAACAAGGCAAGGCAAATAGAGGCAGTGCAAGAAAAATTCAGGAAAAACAAGGCAAGAAAATTCCATTCAAGGCAAGGCAAAATAAATCCAGGCAAAACAAGGCATGGAAAATCCAGGCAAGACACAGCAAAGCCAGGCAAGGCTAATCCAGGCAATGCATGGCAAGGCGAATCTAGGCAAGCCAAATCCAGGCAATGCAAAACAAGTCAGGACTAATTCAGGCAAGGCAAATCCAGGCAGGGCAAGGCAAAACAAATCTAGACAAGGCAAATTCAGTCAAGCGAAGGCCAGGCAAATCCAAGCAAGTCAAATCCAGTCAAGGCAAGGCAAAACAAATCCAGACAAGGCAAGGCAAAGCAAATCTAGGCAAGGAAAGGCAACTCAAATCAAGGCAAGGCAAGGAAGGCAAATCCAGAGAAGGCAAACCCATACAAGGCAAGGAACAGCAAGGCAAAGCAAAGCAAATTTAGGCAAGACAAATCCACTAAAGGCAAATTCAAGCAAGGCAAATACACTCAAGGCAAATCCAGGGAAGGCAAGGCAAACAAATCCAGGCAAGGCAAATTAAGTCAAGGCAAGGCAAGAAATATTTAGGCAAAAAAATCCAGGCAAGGCAAATCCAGGGAAGACAAATCGAGGCGAGGTAATGCAAGGCAAGGAAAATCCAGGCAAGGCAAATCTAGACAAGGCAAGGCAAGGCAAAACCAATCAAGGCATGGCAGATTCAGGCAAGGCAAACCCAGGAAAGGCAAAGCAAGGCAAATTTAGGCAAGACAAATTAAGGCAAGGCAAATCGAGGCAACTCAAATCCAGCGAAGTCAAGACAACAGAAATCCAGGCAAGGCAAAACCAGGCAGGGCAAGGCAAATCCAGGCAATGAAAGGCAAGTCCAGGTAAGGTAAGCAAATGCAGGTAAGGTAAGGCAAGGTAAATCCAGGCAATGCAAAACAAGGCAAATCCAGGCAAGAAAAGGCAAGGCAAATCCAGGCCAGGCAAGTTTATGCAAGGCAAACCCTGGCAAGGAAAATCCAGGCAAGTCAAGGCAAACTCAGACAAGGAATATCCAGGCAAGGCAAGGCAAAGCAAATTCAGTCAAGGCAAATCCAGGGAAGGCAAGGCAAATCAATGCAAGGCAAGGCAAAGCAAATCCAGGGAAAGCAAAATCACTCAAGGCAAATCCAGCCAAGGCAAGGCAATGCAAAGCAAATCCAGGCAAGTCAAGGCAAGGCAAGGCAAATTCGGGCAATGCAACCTGGCAAAGCAAATTCTGGCGAGGCAAGAAAAGGCAAGGAAAATGCAGCAAGGCAAGGTAAGGAATGGCAAGGCAAATCCAGGCAAGCAAAATCCAGGCAAGGAAAATAAAGGCAAGGCAAGGGAAGGAAAGGGAAATTCAGACAAGGCAAATTTAGACAATGGAAGGCAAGGCTACGCAATTCTTGGCAGGATAATTCATGGTAAGGCAAAGAAATGCAAGGCAAGGCAATTTCAGGAAAGGCAATTCCTGGCAATAAAAAGCAAGAGAATTCCAGGTTAGGAGCATGCCAGAAAGGCAATTCCATAGAAGGTAAGGCAAGACAAGGAAGAGAAAGGTATTTTCAGGCAAGGCAATTTCAGCTAAGGCAAGCTAATTTCAGGAAAGTCAATTTGAAGTAGACTCTTTACTATTTCCAAGGGGTTTATTATTCACTGAGGTTCTGAACGAGTGACCATATGAAATAAACGCACTGAATGATGCACACCTGGGGAATAGTCAGAGTCCATGCCATATGGCCACTCAATCAGAGCATTACTGAATGATGCACACCAGTAAAATAGTCAAGAGTCTACAGCTTATGCCCACTCATTCAGCCCCTCAGTGAATAATGCACTTCTGTCGAGTACTCTGGGGTCTGTTTTATATGGCCACTCATGTCGAGCCTCACTGAATAGTACACACTTTAAAAAACTCAGGAGTGTATTTCACATGGCCACTCATTCAGAGGCTCGGTGAATAATTCACACCTGTTGAGTACTCAGGAGACTTTTTCATATGGTGAATCATTCAGAGCCTCACTGAATGATACACACCATGAGAATAGTCAGGATTCTGTTTAATATGACCACTCATCATGAGCCTCAGTAAATATCCTATGTCTGTGGAGTACTGAGGAGACTAATTTATATCACCCAACATTCTGAGATTCCCTGAGTAATACACACCTGTGGAATAATCAGAAGTCTATTTTATATGGCCACTCATTAGGACCCCAGGAAATAATACACAACTGGAGAACAGTCAGGAGTCTATTTCATATGGCCACCCAGATAATCAGTGAATAACTAACACATGAGGAATGCTCAGTAAATATTAGGAGTCTATGTCTGATGGCCACTCAGAGCCTCAGTGAATAATGCACACCACGGTAACAGTCAGGAGCCTCTTTCATATGACCACAGATGCAGTATCTCACTGAATGACACACACCTGGGGAATCGTCAGAATTGTATTCCATATGACCCCTCATTTAGAGCCTTATTAAATAATGCACAATGGGCAATAGTCAGGAGTCTATTTTATATGGCCTCTCATTCAGAGCTTCAGTGAATAATGAACACCTGTAGAGTAGTCAGGACCCTATTTATGATAGCCACAAATTAAGCACCTCCCTGAATGATACACACATGGGTAATAGTCAGGAGTCTATTTGATATGGACACTCATACAGAACCTCTTTGGATAACGCACAGTTGGAGAATAATCACTAGTCTATTTTCTATGGTGATTCATTTAGAGAATCAATGAATAACGGACACATGTGGAGTAAAATGCAGTCTATTTCATATGGCCACTCTTTCAGTGTTTCAGTGAATAATATGTATATATCTGGAATAGTCAGAAATCTCTTTCATATGGCCACTTGTTCAGGGCCTCAGTGAATAATACACCCCTGGGAAGAAGTCAAGAGTCTACTTCAAATGGGTACACATTCAGAGTTTCTGTAAATAATGCACACCCGGGAAGTACTCTGGAGTCTCCTTCTTATGCCCACTTATTCAGAGTCTCATTCAATAATACAGACCTGGGGAAGAGTTAAGAGAGTACTTTATATAGCCACTCATTTAGAGCCTCAGTGAATAATACACACCTGGGGAATAGACATCAGTCTATTTTATGTGGCCCCAAAACAAAATCCTGAGTGAGTAATGCACAGCTTTGGAATAGTAAGGAGTCTGTTCCATATGCCCACTTAATCAGTCTCAGTCATTATTACACACCTGAGGAATAGTCAGGAATCTACTTCACATGGACAGTAACTCAAAGTCTCATTAAAAAATACACACCTGTGGAGTAGTCAGGAGACTATTTCATATAGCCAAACGTTCAGAGACTCAGTGAAAAATGCATACTGGGGATTATTCAGGACACCATTATATATGGCCTCTCGTTCGTAGCTTCACTGAATAACAAACACCTGTAGCATACTCAGAAGTCTATTTCTTGTAACTACATATTCAGAGCCTCACATGATAATACACACCTGGGGGAAAGTCAGGATTCTATGTCATAAAGCCACTCATTCAGAGACCAACCTAAAAATGCATGGCTGGGGAGTGTTCAGGAGTCCGTCTTCTATGGCCACACATTCAGAGAATCACTGAATAATACACACCTATAAAAAAGTCAGGAGTGTATTACACATGGCCACTCATTCAGATTCTGAGTGAATAACTATGTATACTTTGGGAATACTCAGGAGTCTATTTCATATAGTCACTTATTCAGAGACTCACTGAATAATGCACACCTGGGGAATAGTCTGGGCTTTATTTGATATGAGCATTCACCCAGTGCCTCAGTAAAAAATGCACACCTGAGGAATAGTCAGGAGGCTATTTTATGTAGACACTCATCCATATCCTTAGTAAGTAATACAAACATGTGTAATAGTCAGGAGTCTATTTCATGTGGCCGCTTATTCAGAAACTCACTGAATGATACACACCTGGGGAGTAGTCAGAGTCTACATCATGTGGCCACTCAATTAGAGCATTACTGAATGATGCACACCTGGGAAATAGTCAGGATTTTGTTTTATATGACCATTGATTAAAAGCCTCATTGAATAATGCACACCTAGGCAATAATCAGGAGGCTATGTCATATGAACACACAGTCAGGGCCTCAGTAAATAATGCACACCTGTGGAGTAGCCAGGAGTGTATTTTATAAAGCCACTCATTCAGAGCCTCAGTGAATAATGCACACCTGTAGAATAGTCACTATTCCATTTCATATGGCCACTCACTCATAGCCTCAGTGAATAATGCACAAATGTACAGTACTCAGCAGTGTATTTCATATAGCCACCCATTCAGAGATTCACTGAATAATACAAACATGGAGGATAGTCAGCATCCTAATTCATATGACAAGTCATGCAGAGCCTCACTGAATAATACACACCTGGGGAAATGATAGGAGTCTACTTTATATATAGCCACATTTTTGCAGCCTCAGAGAATAATGCACACCTTGGAAATAGACACGTCTATTTTATATGGCCACAAAATCCAAGCCTGAGTGAGTAATGCACAACTTTGGAATAGTCAGCATTCCATTCCATATGCCCATTTATTCAGAGTTTCAGTCAATAATACACACCTGGGGAATAGTTAAAAGTCTATTTTATATGGTCACTAACTCAAAGACGCATTAAATAATACACAACTGTGGACTAGTCAGGAGATTATTTCATGCGGCCAAACTTTCAGAGCCTCAGTTAATAATGCATACCTGGGGAGTACTCAGGACTCTATTACCTATGGCCTCTCCTTCAGAGCTTCACTGAATAAGAAACACCTGCAGAGTAGTCAGATGTCTATTTCGTATGGTCATACATTCAGAGCCTCACTGAATAATATACACCTGGGGGAAACTCAGGATTATATTTCTTATGGCCACTCATTCAGAGCCCAACCTAAAAATGCATGCCTGGGGAGTGTTCAGGAGTCTCTTTCCTATGGTTACTCATTCAGAGCCTCACTGAATAATACACACCTATGGAAAAGTCAGAAGTGTATTGCACATGGCCACTCATTCAGAGCCTCAGTGAAGAATCATATATACCTGGGGAATACTCAGGAGTCTATTTCATATAGTCACTTATTCAGATAATTTCTGAATAATGCACACCTGGGGAATAGTCTGGAGTCTGTTTGATATGACCGTTCACCCAGTGCCTCAGTGGAAAATGCACACCTGACAAATAGTCAAGAGGCTATAGTCAGGAGTCTATTTCATATGGTCACTCGTTCAGAAACTCAAGGAATGATACACACCTGGATAATCAGAGTCCTTGCCACATGGCCACACAATCAGAGCATTACTGAATAATGCACGCCTGGGAAATAGCCAGAATTCTATTTCATATGACCACTGATTGAGAGCCTCTTTTAATAATGCACACGCGGACATTAATCAGGAGGCTATGGCATACGAACACTCCTTCAGAGCCTCAGTGAATAATACACACCTAGAGAATACTCAGGAGTCTATTACATGGGCCCTCCCATTCAAAGTCTCAGTGAACAACGCACACCTGTTGGGTACTCATTAGTCTATTTTATATGGCCATTCATTTAGAACCTCACTGAATGATACACACGTGGGGAATAGTCAGAATTCTATTTAATATATACAGACATTATGAGCCTCGCTGAATTATGTATGCCTTGGAATCCTGAGGAATCTGATTTCTATCAACTCCCTTTGCTAGTATAACAAAAAAATTAACACATGCAGAATTGTAAGGAGTAATTTTCGTATGGCCCCTCCTTCAGAGTCTCATTGAAAACTGTATTCACGAAGAAAAATTTGGAGTCTCTTGCATCTGGCCATTCATTCAGAGCATCAGTAAAGAATGCCACCTGTGGAGTGGACAGGTGTCTATTTGCTTTGGCCACACATTCAGAACTTTAGTGAATAATACACACCTGTGGTATAGTCAGGAGTCTCTTTCATAAGCCCCCTCATTCAGAGACTGAGCGAGTAATACACACCTGGGTAATTGTCAGAAATATATTATATATTGCCTCTTATTCAGAGCCTCAGGGAATAATGCACACCTGGGAAATAGTCAGGAGTCTATTTTATATGGACACTCTTTCAGAGACTTGCTGAATAATAAACATATTGGGGAGAGTCAGGAATCTCTTTCTTATGGCCACTCACTGAGACTCAGAGGGAATAGTGCACACTTGGGGTATTGTCAGGAGTCTATTTCATGTGGCAACTCACACAGAACCTCACTGAATAAGACACACCTGGGGAATAGTCGAATGTATTTTAATTCAGCACTCACTAAGAGGCCCAGTGAATTACACACAACTGCAGAAGGATCAGGAGTCAATCTCATCTGGCCTCTCACTCAGAGCTTCATTGTATAATGCACTCCTGTGGAATAGTCAGGAGCCTAATTGATATAGCTACTCATTTAGAACCTCTGAAAAATATGCCCCTTGGGGATATTTAGGTGTCTATTTCATATTACCACTGATTCAATGCCTAAATAAAAAATGCATATTATACCTGGGGAGTACTCAGCAATCCATTTCATATGAAAACTCATTCCTCACTTCAGTGAATAATGCACACCAGGGGAATAGTCAGGATTCTATTTATTATGGACAGTCATTCAAACCTTCACTGAATAATGCACACACTGGAAATAGTGAGCATTCTGTTTCATACGGCCAATCATTTAGAGCCTCACTAAATGGTACACACCTGTGGAATAATCAGGAGACTATTTTATATATCCACTCATTCAGAGACTCAGTGAATCGTGCACTCCTGAGGTGAACCGAGGATTTTATTTCAAATGACCATTCATTTAAAGCCTCAGAGAATAATGCACTGCTGGGGAATAGTCAAGGGACTATTTCATATGGCCACTTATTCAGAGCCTCAGTGAATGACACACCCTTGGGGAATAATCAGGATTCTATTTTATACGACCAGTATTGAGAGCCAAACTGAATAATGCACACCTTGGGATTAGTGAGGAGTCTGATAGAAACAATTTCAGTTCTTGGAGAATAACACACACCAGGGGAATACTGAGGAGTCTTTTTAATGTTGCTTCTCATCCAAAGCCTCTTGAAGTAGTGCAAGTTTGGGAAATTGTGAGGAATTTACTTAGAATGGCCAGTCATTCAGAGACTCAGTGAAAAATACACACCTAGAGAATAGTGAGGATTCTCTTTCCAATGGGCACACATTCAGAGCCTCAGTGAATAATGCACACCTGAGGAATAGTCAACAGTCTATTTCATATGTCCAGTCTTTCAGAGTCTCACTGAATAACTCACCCCTGTGGAGTACTGAGAGGTCTGTTTTATATGGCCACTCATTTTGAGCCTCACTGAATAATACACACCTGGGTAATAGCCAGCAGTTTATGTCTTCAGGCCAACCATTTAGAGGCTCAGTGAAATATACACACCTGGGAAATAGGAGTTTACTTCATATTGCTCTTCATTCAAAGCCTCAGTGAACAATAAACAGCTGTTGAGTTCAAAGGAATGTATGTCACATGGCCACTCATTCCGCACCTCACTGAATAATACACAAGTGGGGAATAGTCGGGATTTTATTTAATATGGACACACATGTTGAGACTCACTGAATAACCTATACCTGTAGAATAGTGAGGAGTCTATTTTATATTGCCCCTCCTTCTGCGTTTCACTGAGTAATACAAAGCTGGGGAATTGTCAGGACTCTATTTCGTATGGCCTGCATTCAGAGCCTCATTGAATAATGCATACCTGGAGAGAAATTTGGAGTCTCTTTCATATGGCCATTCATTCAGAGCTTCGGTGAATGTACACATGTGGAGTAGCCAGGTGTTTGGTTTTTTGGGCCACAAGTTGAGAACCTCAGCGAATCATACACTCCTGTGTAATTGACAGGAATCTATTTCACATGGCCCCTCATGTGGTGCCCGTGTGAATTAAATCCCCCTGGAAATAATCAGGAGTCTATTTCACATTGCCTCCCATTTGTAGCCTCAGTGAATAATCCACACCTGGGGAAGAGTCAGCAATCAATTTCATAGAGATACATTTTTGGAACCTCCCTTAATAATGCACACATGGGAGATATTCAGAAGTCTATTTCACATGGCAACTGATTCACAGCCTCCGTGAATAAGGCATACATGAAAAGTACTCAACAATCTATTTCATATGGCCACTCATTCAGCACCTCAGTGAATAATGCACACATGGAGAATAGTCAGGATTCTATTTCTTATGGTGACTCATTTACAACTTCACTGAATAATGCACAAGCTTGGAATAGTCAGGATTCTCTTTTATATGGCCACTCATTCAGAGCCTCACTGAATGGTACACACATGTGGAATAGTCAAGAGTCGATTTCATATTTCCGCTCATTCAGAGCTGCAGTGAATAATGCATGCCTGGGGAGTACTGAGGATTCTATTTCAAATGACCCTTCATTCAGAGACTCAGTGAATAATACACATATGGGGAATATTCAAGGCTCTATATCATATGGTCACTCATTCAGAGCCTCAGTGAATATTACACGCCTGGGGAATAATCAGTATCTTATTCCATATGACCTGTGATTCAGAGCCAAACTGAATAATGCACACCTTGGGAATAGACAGGTTTTTCTTTCATATGGACACTCTTTTAGAGCTTCAGTGAATAATACACACCAGGGGAATATTGATTAGGTTATTTAATATTGCCACTCATTCAGAGCCCTCCAAATAGTGCAATTTTGGGGAATTGTCAGGAGTTCATTTACAGTTTCCTCTCATTCAGAGCCTCATTGTATACAGCATACCTGAAAAAATCTTGGAGTGTCTTTCACATGGCCATTCATTCAGAACATCCGTGAAGAATGCACACTTGTGGAGTAGCCATGTGTCTAATTTCTTGGTGCTACATTCAGAACATCAGTGAATAATACATAACCTGTGGAATACTCAGGAGTCTATTTCATATGGCTCCTCATTCAGAGCCCGTGTAAATTAAACACATTGGGAGCATAGTCAGGAGTGTATTTCATACTGAATCTAATTCAGAGCCTCAGGGAATAATGCACACCTGGGGAATAGACAGGAGTGTACTTCATATGAACACTTTTTTAGAGCCACTCTTAATAATACAAACATGAGGTAGAGTCAGGGGTCTATTTCATATGGCTACTCAGTGAAAGCCTTAGGGAGTAGTGCACACCTGGGAAATTGTCAGTAGTCTATTTCGTATGGCAACTGATACAGATCCTCAGTGAATAACACAGACCTGTAAAATAGTCAGGAGTGTATTTCAATTGGCCACATATTCAGAAGCTCAGTAAATAATACACACCTAGGGAATTGTCAGGAGACAATTTCATCTGGCCTCTCATGAAGAGCTTCACTGAATAATGCACTCCTGTAGAGTAGTCAGCATCCTTTTTTATATAGCCATTCATTCAGAGCCTCTCAGAGTAATAATCTTTTTGCAGAAATTCAGAAATCTCCTGAATATGGCCACTAAGAGCCTCAACTGAATGGTACACACCTGTGGAATAGTCATATGGCCACTAATTCAGAATTTAATGGATTAATGCACACTGGTGGATAAGTGAGAATTCTCTTTCATATGGCCACTCATTCAGAGCCTCACTGAATGATACACACCTGTGGAATTCTCAGGAGTCCATTTCATATTTCCACTTATTCAGAGCCTCAGTGAATAATGCACACCTAGAAGGTACTGAGGATCCTATTGTAAATAATAGACACCTGGGGAATAGCCAGTGGTCTATTTTATAGAGTCAGTCATTCAGAGCCTCATGGAATGATAAACAGTTGGGGAATAGTCAGGATTCTATTTCAAATGATGAGTCATTGAGAAGCAAGCTGAATAATGCACATCTCATGAATAGTCGGGTGTCTCTTTCATAGGAACACTGTTTCAGAGCCTCAGTGAATAATGCACACCTGAAAAATAGGAGTTTGTTTAACATGACCACTCATTATGAGCCTCAGTGAATAATGCACGTCTCCGGAGTACTGAGGAGACTAATTTATATCAACCCAGATTTTGAGACTCCCTGCATAATGCACACATGAGATACAGTCAGAAGTCTATTTCATATGGTCACTCAGTAGGACCCCCACGGAATAATACACACCTGGGGGATAGTCCGGAGTCTATTTTATATGATCATTCATTCTGGGCCTCACTGAATAATACACAGCTGGGAGAGTGTCGGGAGTCCATTTGGTATGGACACTCATATGGAACCTTTGTGAATAATGCACACATGGAGAATAATTAGGAGTTTATGTCATAAGGCTACTCATTCAGACAATCAGTGAATAACACACACATGTGGAATAATAAAGAGTCTGTTTCCTGTGGCCACTCTTTCACAGCCTCAATGAATACTACACACTTGTGATATATTCTGGAATCTATTTCTTATGGCCACTAACTCAGAGCCTCCCTGTATAATGCAGACCAGGTAACAGGAGACTATTTCTTATGGAAAATCATGCAGAACCTCACTGAATATTATATACCTGGGGAACTGTCTGGAGACTATTTCCTATGGCCACTCTTTCACACCCTCACAGAATAATGCACACCTGTGGAATAGTCAGAACTCTCTTTAATATGGCCACACATTGAGAGCCTCAGTAAATGAGCACATCTGTGGAAATAGGATTCTGTTTTATCTTCTCATTTGGAGTCTCACTGAATAATGCCCACATGTGCAATAGTCAGGAGCCTTTTTCATGTGGCCTTTCATTCGGAGTGTCACTGAACACTGTAAAGTAGTCAGCAGTCTGTTTTATGTAGCCACATATTCAGAGCCTTAGTGAACTATACACACCCGTGTGATAGTAAGGAATCTAATTAATATGACCACTCATTCAGAGCCTCACTGTATAATACACACCTGGAGAATAATTAGGAGTCTATTTTCGATGACATTTAATCAGAGCCTCAGTAAGTAATGCACACCTGTGGAGTAGCCAGGAGTCTATTTCATTTGGACACTCATTCATAGCCTCAGTGGATAATGTTCACCTGTGGAATAATCAGAAGTCTATTTCATATGGCCACTCATTCAGAGCCTCAGTGAATAATACACACCGGGGAATATTGATTATGTTATTTCATATTGCCACTCATTCAGAGCGGTCTGAATAGTGCTGTTTTGGAAATTGTCAGAAGTTCATTTACAGTGTTTTCTCATTCAGAGTGTCATTGAATAATGCATACCTGGAAAAATCTTGAAGTCTCTTTCACATGGCAATTCATTCAAACCATCAATGAAGAATGCACACTTGTGGAGTAGCCATGGGTCTAATTGTTTGGCGCCACATTTGGAACATCAGTGAATAATACATAACTGTGAAATACTCAGGAGTTTATTTAATATGGCTTCTCATTCAGAACCCGTGTGAATAAAACATGCCTGGAGAATACTCAGGAGTTTATTTCATATTGAAACTCATTCAGAGCCTCAGTAAATAATGCACACCTGGGGAATAGACAGGAGTGTACTTCATATGGACACTCTTTCAGAGCCTCTCTGAATAATACACACATGAGGTAGAGTCAGGAGTCTATTTGGTATGGCCACTCAGTGAGAGCCTCAGGGAGTAATGTACACCTAGAAAATTGTCAGTAGTCTATTTCGTATGGCAACTCATACAGACACTCAGTGAATAACACAAACCTGAAAAATTGTCAGAAGTGTATTTCAATTGGCCACATATTCAGAAGCTCAGTGAATAATACACACCTAAGAAATTGTCAGGAGACAATTTCATCTGGTCTCTCATGCAGAGCTTCACTAAATAATGCAGTCCTGTGGAGTAGTCAGCAACCTTATTGATATAGCCATTCATTCAGAGACTCTATGAGTAAAAATCACCTTGTGGATATTCAGTAATCTCTTGAATATGGCCACGAAGAGCCTCAACTGAATCGTACACACCTGTGGAATACTCATATGGACACTAATTCAGAATCTCATGGAGTAATGCACGCCGGTGGAAAAGTGAGAATTCTCTTTCATATGGCCACTCACTCAGAGCCTCACTGAATAATACACACCTGTGGAATTGTCAAGAGTCCATTTCATATTTTCACTCATTCAGAGCCTCAGTGAATAATGCACACCTGGGGAGTAATGAATATTCTATTGTAAATAATAGACACTTGGGGAACAGCCACTGGTCTATTTTTTTTAATTTTAAATTTTTGTTGCATTTCAGGTTTTGGGGTACATGTGCAGAACGTGGAAGATAGTTGCATAGGTACACACATGGCAGTGTGTTTTGCTGCCTTCCTCCCCTTCACCCACACTTGGCATTTCTCCCCAGGCTTTCCCTAACCAGCTCACATCCCGCTGTCCCTCCCCCATTCCCTCCAATAGACCCCTGTGTGTAGTAGACACACTTCCTGTGTCCATGTGTTCTCATTGTTTTCATCTGTCTATGAGTAAGAATATGCGGTATTTTCTTTTATGTTCTTGTGTCAGTTTGCTGAGAATGATATTCTCCAGATTCATCCATGTCCTTACAAAGGAAAGAACTAATTAGTTTTGATTGCTGCATAATATTCCATGGTGTATATGTGCCACATTTTCCCAGTCCAGTTTATCATCGATGGGCAATAGGGTTGGTTCCAGGTCCTTGCTATTGTAAACAGTGCTGCAGTGAATATTCGTGTGCATGTGTCCTTATAGTAGAACAATTTATAGTCCTTTGGATATATACCCAGTAATGGGATTGCTGGATCAAATGGAATTTCTGCTTCTAGGTTCTTGAGGAATCGCCACACTGTCTTCCACAATGGTTGAACTAATTTACACTCCCACCAACAGTGTAAGAGTGTTCCTTTTTCTCCTCATCCTCTCCAGCATCTGTTGTCTCCAGATTTTTTAATGATTGCCATTCTAACTGGTGTGAGATGGTATCTCAATGTGGTTTTGATTTGCATCTCTCTAATGACCAGTGATGATGAGCATTTTTTCATGTGTTTGATGGCCTCATGTATGTCTTCTTTGTAAAGTGTCTGTTCATATCCTTTGCCCATTTTTGAATGGGCTTGTTTGTTTTTCTCCTGGAAATCTGTTTGAGTTCTTTGTAAATTCTGGATATCAGCCCTGTGTCAGATGGGCAAACTGCAAAGATGTTTTCCCATTCTGATGGTTGCCAATTCACTCTAGTGACTGTTTCTTTTGCTGTGCAAAAGCTGTGGAGTATGATTAGGTCCCATTTCTCTATTTTGGCTTTTGTTGTCAATGCTTTCGGTGTTTTGGTCATGAAATCCTTGCCTACTCCTATGTCCTGAATGGTTTTGCCTAGATTTTCTTCTAGGGTTTTTATGGTGCCAGGTCTTATGCTTAAGTCTTTAATCCATCTAGAGTTAATTTTAGTGTAAGGTGTCAGGAAAGGGTCCAGTTTGCACTTTCTGCACATGGCTAGCCAGTTTTCCCAACACCACTTATTAAACAGGGTATCTTTTCCCCATTGCTTGTTTTTGTCTGGTTTATCAAACATTATATGGTTGTAGATATGTTGTGTTGCCCCAGATGCCATTGTTCTGCTCCATGGGTCTATATCTCTGTGTTGTTACCAGTAGTATGCTGTTTTGATTACTGTAGCCTTGTAGAATAGTCTGAAGTCTGGTAGTGTGATGCCTCCCGCTGTGTTCGTTTTGCTTAGAATTGACTTGGCTATGTGGGCTCTCTTTTGATTCCATATGAAGGTAATGGTTGTTTGTCCAGTTCTGTGAAGAAATTCAATGGTAGTTTGATGGGGAGAGCATTGATTGTGTAAATTCCTTTGGCAATATAGCCATTTTCACGATATTGTTTCTTCCTAACCATGAACATGGAATGTTTCTCCATCTGTTTGTGACCTCTCTTATTTCGTTGAGAAGTGGTTTGTAGTTTTTGTTTAAAAAGTCCCTTACGGACAGACACACAAACACACACACGTGCCAGCAAGCTGCTGGTCACTCAATGAGATTTTATCACCACTAAGCCTGCTTTACAAGAGCTCCTGAAAGAGGCACTACACATAGAAAGAGACAACAAGTACCAGCCATCCTAAAAGCATACGAAATTCTAGAGAGCATCAACAAAATGAAGGATCTACAAGAACCAATGGGCAAAACAGACGGCTAGCATCAAAATGGCAGTATCAAATTCACACATAACAATATTAACCCGAAATGTAAATGGGCTAAATGCACCAATCAAAAGACACAGACTGGCAAATTGAATAAAAAACCAAAACCCATCAGTGTGCTGTATTCAGGAAACCCATCTCACATGCAACGATATGCAAAGGCTCAAAATAAAGGGATAGAGGAAGACTTACCAAGCAAATGGAGAGCAAAAAAAAAGCAGGAGTTGTAAATCTCGTCTCTGATAAATTAGACTTTAAAGCAACAAAGATCAAAAGAGACAAAGAAGGTCACTACATAATGGTAAAAGGATCGATACAACAAGAAGAGCTAATGATTCTAAATATATATGGACCCAATGCAGAAGCACCCAGATATATAAGGCAAGTTCTTAATGATTTACAAAGAGACTTAGACTCCCACACAATTATAGTGGGAGACTTTAACACTCCACTGTCAATATCAGACAGATCAACCAGACAGAAAATTAACAAGGATATCCAGGACTTGAACTCAGACCTGGGACAAGAAAACCTTATAGACATTTACAGAACTCTCCACCCCAAATCCACAGAATATACATTCTTCTCAGCACCATATCACACCTACTCCAAAATGAACCACATAATTGAAAGTAAAGCACTCCTCAGCAAATGTAAAGCAACTGAAATTATAACAAACAGTCTCTCAGATCATAGTGCAATCAAGTTGGAACTCAGAATTCAGAAAATAACTCAAACCACACAGCTTCCTGTAAACTGAACAACTGGCTCCTGAATGTTGATTGGATAAACAATGAAATGAAGGCAGAAATAAAGAAGTTTTTTGAAACCAATGAGAACGAAGACACAACATACCAGAATCTCTGGGACACATTTAAAGCCGTCTGTAGAGAAAAATATATAGCAATAAGTGCCCACATGAGAAGAGAGGAGAAATCCAAAATGGACACCCTATCATCAAAATTGAAAGAGCTAGAGAAGCATGATCAAAAATGCTCAAAACCTAGCCAAAGACAAGAAATAACTAAGATCAGAGCAGAACTGAAGGAGATAGAGACACGAAAAACCCTTCAAAAAATCAATAAATCCAAGAGCTGGTTTTTCGAAAAGATCAACAAAATAGACAGACCTCTAGCCAGACTGATAAAAAAAGAGAGAGACCAACTAAATAAATGCAATAAAAAACGATAATAGGGAAATCACCACAGATTCCACAGAAATTCAAACCATCATCAGAGAATACTACAAACAACTCTATGCACATAAACTAGTAAACCAGGAATAAATTGATAAATTCCTGGAGGCCTGTGTACTCCCAAGCCCAAACCAGGAGGAAGCCAAAACTATGAATAGACCAATAAAAAGGTCTGAAGTTGAGGCAGCAATTAAGAACCAACCACACAAAAAAAGCCCAGGTCCAGATGGGATCACAGCTGAATTCTACTAGACACACAAAGAGGATCTGGAACCATTCCTCCTGAAAATAATCCAAAGAATTCAAAAGGAGGGAACCCTTCCCAAATCATTTCATGAGACCAACATCATCCTGATACCAAAATACGGCAGAGACTCAACAAGAAAAAAAAAATTTCAGGCCAATATCCATGATGAACATAGATGAAAAAATCTTCAATAAAATACTGGCAAACCGATTGCAACACCACATTAAAAAACTTATCCATCATGATCAAGTAGGATTCATCCCGGGGATGCAAGGCTGGTTCAACATGCACAAGTCTATAAATGTAATTCACTACATAAACAGAACCAAAAACAAAAACCACATGATTATCTCAACTGATGCAGAGAAGGCATTTGACAAAATTCAACAACAATTTATGCTAAAAACCCTCAAAAAACTTGGTATTGATGGAACATATCTCAAAGTAATAAAAGCTATTTACAACAAACAAATAGGCAATATCATACTTAATGGGCAAAAACTGGAAGCATTCCCTTTGAAATCTGGCACTAGACAAGGATGCCCTCTCTCACCACTCCTATTCAACATAGTACTGGAAGTTCAGGCCAGAGCAATCAGGCAAGTAAAAGAAATAAAAAATATTCAAATAGGAAAGGTGGAATCCAAATTGTCTCTATTTGCAGACGACATGATAGGATACCTAGAAGACCCCATCGTCTCAGCCCAAATCTCCTGAAACTGATAAGCAACTTCAGCAAAGTCTCAGAATATAAAATCAATGTTCAAAACTCACAAGCATTCCTATACACCAATAACAGACTTAAAAAGAACCAAATCAAGAACAAACTGCCATTCACAATTGCTACAAAGAAAATAACATACCTAGGAATACAACTCACAAGAAATGTAAAGGACTTCTTTAAGGAAAACTACAAATCACTGCTCAACGAAATAAGAGAGGACACAAACAGATGGAGAAACATTCCATGTTCGTGGTTAGGAAGAATCAATATCGTGAAAATTGCTATACTGCCCAAAGTAATTTACATAATCAATGCTATCCCCATCAAACTACCATGGAATTTCTTCACAGAACTCCAAAAAATTAAAAGGAACTTCATATGGAACAAAAAGA